>VRLP01001840.1:0-110183 GCA_009660295.1 Lophius piscatorius
CATGATTAAATGGAGTATATTCAACATGATTAAATGGAGTATATTCAACAGACTATTTTTGTCAGTGTAGCTGAAATAAGATCTTAAGTGTTTCCCAAACCATCCGTTAGGCTCTCATGAACAACAGTTCTGTTTGGACACTCTGACTAAAAGAGGACGGAACATTCTAGGCTGTGATGGGATTTGTGTTCAAACCTTTCTGTCGCACAACAAGAAGTGTGTTTGTGGAGTTGAGTGTGTGTGTGTGTGTGTGTGTGAGAAAGAGATATTTGTTATCGGCGTGTCCGACTCACTGTAGTGTTGAGGCGGTAGGACATGAGCTCGCTCTCGCCGTCAGGCGGGATGAAAGAAATGGTCCGGTCATTCTCGAAGCGTGACAGACGGACGCACTGATGAAACTTCACATCCTCCAGCTCCACGGTCTTACTCTTCTCTCCTGACACACACACACACACACAAAAGATAATGCACACAACAATACACAAAATATGATTGAAGAGACTCCCATGCAGCCTGAGGGAAATCAAGGTCAAGGTCAACATTCACTCTCATCTCTCTCTCTCTCTCTCTCTCTCTCTCTCTCTCTCTCTCTCTCTCTCCAGTATGCTACCGAATACATCTGGCATCTTCTTGTCCCCCTCTGAACAGTTATCCTGCTGCCACAAACAAACAAACAAACAAAGACATAGCCTGCCTTTAAAACCGGCTGCCTTCATCATCTCTCCCCACTCAGTCGCCTCACAGATAAATGCACAGCAGCACCCACCCGACAAGGTAGATAAATACTGTAGGGTCAAAAACACACATCTGTTATTAAAGTAAAGACGTCTTTATTCAGTACGCTGCCAAAAAGAGTTGATCCGAGATCCTTCATACGCGAGAACCTTATGTGAAGGATTTGTTTTTGTGATATTTAAGCCAATTATAGATGACACTTTTTCCCACTTCATCATCAGTAATGTGACATTTAAGCCGTTTGATGTTTCACGCATGTTAGTCAAATTGCCTCTGGAAGAGATTTTCCTATTTAGCCTATAAAACAAAGAATTGTGTTAAAAAAAGACTTCTTCTTCATCTTCACCTTCATCTTCTGAGACTTCTCAGAACACTTTTGTATCCAGAGCCCTTCTTTATTCCAATGATTTTACTTTCAAAGTCCTTTTGACTCATTCTAGTTTTTGTTTTGTTTTAGTTTTGCTGGCCTTCGCGTCACACATCTGGTTTTGAAACCCTCCATAAATAAAGTTCATTATTATTCATTATTATATTATGATCACCAATCAGTGTACTTCTAGTTCCGGCTCCAAACCCAGATGAATGGGGAGGGTCCGTCAGGAACCTCTGCCCTATCAATTTGCAGAACAGCAAAGCTGATTGCCAAACTGGATCGGTCGGGGCCCGGGTTAACAAGAACCTCACTGGTACTGTTAACCCGTACTGTCCCCGTGTGCAGCTCCATACTCTCTCCTCCTCACTCTCTGCTCCTCACACTCTCCTCCTCACACTCTCTGCTCCTCCTTCACCTGAGTGTTCAACTGCACTCAGGTGCTGCAGGAGAGGAGGAGGGAGCAGAGAGGGAGAAAAACATGGCCACACGTATCTTTCAACCAACCATTAATATATAAAAAATGTCTCTGGTTTCAAGATGCAACAGTGCGTCGTGGCTGCTGTCGACAAAAATCAATAAAAGTGATTGCTGGATCACTTTCTCTCTGGACAAAATGTGTTTTTCTATGAAAAAAAAAAAAAATGAACTGAGCGGTCGGGCGAAGGAACATCGATGTTGCCGAGGGGGCTCTCATAAAAGCGCAGCAACCTGAAGGATGACATCTGTCGTCTGCTAGAACATGAACCTGTTCTCCTCCTCTGTGGTTAAGCGCAGGGAGTTCAGCAGGGGAGAGGCGCCGAAATGACTGTGTGTGTCTGTGTGTGTGTGTGTGTGTGAGAGAGTGTGTGTGTGTGTGCAACAGGAAGGACATTTTGTCTATTTATTTCTGTTAATGTCAGTAGCACACACACTTGCAAGCAACCTTATCCAGAAGACAAGAAATAAAGGTCATGTGGGACACTCTCCGGCAGTGCTGGGCTCTCAGGGACTGGAGGAGGTGACAGGTGTGTGTGCGTGTGCATGTAAAGCGAGGTGTGAGGCTGCAGCGGTGTCCCCTGGGATTTACCTTTAAACCTGCTCTCACCTGTGTCTGCGCTGTTCACGCTGACAGGCAGCGGGGCCCTAATCTGCTTCTGCTTGTTGTTGTGAAAGACGAGACAAGTTGAGCGGGTTCATCGTGGCATTTGTTAAATGTTTCCATCCAAAGCCTCTTACTGCCGAGATTTGACCAGGATGAGGGTCTAAAAGGAGATTTTAACGATGACTCCAGGACATTTAAGGTATTATATTTAAAGACTACCCACAAGTAGTCTTCATTTTTAACTCTTTGGCGTGGTTTTCTTACATGCAACTATACAGAATATAGTTTTTACTCTTCTTTAAGATTTCCCTTTCATGTGATGCATCGTAAATAAAGAGACGATGCTATAGGACAACTGCAAATATCTGCAGTTTGGATTGTCTCGTACAAAAAAAAACTAATTTGGAGAAACCACAACATTTGAAAATAATCAGCAGACTTATTGATGATAAAAATTAATGTTAATCGTTTTGAAATATCGTCATACAGGCGGAGGAGCTTTGGAATAATTCAAATTCATCTTAGGGAGATATGAGCAGATATACATAATATACAAATATAGATTAATCTTGATTGTATAATAACCTTTAAAAAAAAACTATTTTCATGTTATTCTATTAATCAATTTTTCAGTATAAAAAGGTTTTTAGTTTTTAGTATCACAGTTGCAATTTGGATTTCGACCAGCAGAGGGCAGTATTAAATGATTTATACTCTGCTACATTCTGGATGAGATCAATGGTGGGATCAAGCAAGTTCGATAAGATTGAACTGCTGATTATTCTATGATGATCACAGAGGTCTGAACTGACACGATAATAATGCAGAGGATGAGAGGGGAAAAACAACATATTTAATATTCGTATAAACAATCCGTGGGTGTGTTGCTGTAGTGTGTTTTGTTGGGTCATTATTTTTCATCATCTTCAGCTGAGGGTAACTTATTTCCCAGCCTGAAATACTCAGCAGGGGGCTGTGGGCTGCATTTACAGGATATCCCCAGACCCTCACCTTTCATCTGCAGGGCCGTAGCCCAGGGAGAGGATTAACTCGGAGTTAAAGAGGCTAGACGAAGAGGGAGCCTTTCCCTTTTAGTGAGAAGAAGCAGGGGGTGGGGGGTTGGGTGCAGGGAAAGGAGAGGAAGGAAAGTAGGGAGAGAGAGAGAGAGAGAGAAAGGACGAGAGAGGGTGCAGGAACAGACGCGGAGAGATGAAACAGTGGGAGATGTTAATGGGAACACTGGGAAAGTAGGAGGAGAGGAAGAGGAAGATGAGGAGAGATGAAAGTTAAGCTGGGTGTGGGAATTAGAGATTTGAAAGGTTTAGACAGGCGTGGGAGGAGGGAGGGCAAGTGTGAGGGTGAGTTCAAGGTTTGGAGAGTTGATATTATTCAAAAAGTAGCACAAAATATTTTTGCTGCTTCGGCTTTTTTTTTTGCTTTTTTCTTCTTTTTAAATCAAAGATGTATGACTGGTGAAATATGTTTCGTTCAAGATACGATAAAACGTTCCCCCCCGCTGACAATCTACAGGTTCTCAGTCAAACATGTCAAAATATTAGATAAACGGGATCTGTAGGATTCATCTTGAACGTCACGATAATTTTTGTCGTTTAGTCAACAACTACATCAGACTAAATCGTTTAGGAGTTGGATGAGCCCACATTGCATACATGCACACGCACACATGTGTGCACTCTGCAGGACACAACACACTTTCTGCAGAAATGTGAAACCTCTCCATGAGAAATGCAACGTTTCTGATTTTAAGGTAGGGACACATTTGTATATTAAATAAATGACAGCATGTATCCAAACCTTAATCAAAAATCCAGTCTTTTTGTGCGAGACCTTTTCACACAATCAATAAAACTCAGGATTACTACAACAGAACACATTTGGGATGCAAGTGTGTGCTGTGAGTGATGGAAACGGGGGGGGACAATAAAGTCTGACACCCTTTCAACTGAGTAAAAGCCAAAAAAAACGTCAACAAGATTTTTAAAGATCCATTAATATCAAACATGAGATTCCTCTGAAAGCATTTGAAAAGACTTTTCCAGAAATCCCATTTCCACGGATACTTACTGCCTGTGATTTCAAACAGCACTTTGTCATTCAGGCCCAGTCTGAGCTCAGGCATCCCTGAAAGAACCACTTTAAGCTTGATGCTGCCCACTATTTCACTCCGCAGGACGCTGCCGCTGGCGCTCACCTGTGTGACATAAGAGAAAATCATTACCTACAGCACCAGAGGTATTCACTTTATGATTTATGTGTTGGATGCACCTAAAGATGATATTCACTTTATGCTTTTATGATTGATAGCACTGTGAAATAAACTTTTTCGCCAGACATGGTGTACCTTTACTGCAAAATATGACCAAAGATCCCCTGAGATTACACCCACATTACTATTAGCACATATCGATGTACACTTTCATTTGTTTAATTTGAAAAATATGGTCAAAAGAAACACGTTTGCTCAAACAATGCATAAAAAAACCCACCCGAATCAGCATTTTAGCAGGTTTGCAGAAAAAGGAAGTGGTAATGTCATCAGCTGTGTTTCAGTTTCTCTTCTGGGTTTAAAAATGTTTGTCCTTGAGGTTTTTCTTCAAGGGCGTGACATCTCAGAAGGAAGTTATCTCTCTTCCTTTTATCTTAAAAAGTCACACATTCATGTAGTTGTTGCAACAGCTTGCAGTACATTTGGGCCGCCATCTGTATTCCTCAGTTAACGACATATTACTTTACTATAAATCAGTTTCTCATCCAGCCCAAAAAAAAAAAAGCGTCACACCAGGTCAGTTCTTAGTTTACAGCGCGGCTGACGTTATACGATCAGAGGAGCAAATATGACGACTACAATCAGGTCGAACTGTTTTTGTTGTATTTGGTATAATATTAATAATATACATTGCAGGAATAATCAGGGGGTTAAGTTACTGACTGTCCCTCCTCTCAGCGAACAGAAGTCCAGTAAATATCCTCTGGAAGAAGAATGGAAGAATGTTGATGTTACGGACCGTTTCCTTCTCAATTCAATTCAAGGAAAGAGGGAAACGTGGAGGAGTCAAAACAAACGCTTATCTTCAACCAAACATTCAGATGAGACATCATCCGCATGAACAGAAATGTTCAAACAACTGCTTCATTTCCAAATAACAGATAAAACAAAGGGTGATGAATGACAGGATGAGTCCTGATCACTTTTGTATGCAGTGTTTTCATATCTGGCCTCTGGATGCCTTGTTTATGGATTAGAACCAATAAATATTAACAACCCATAATAGTTATATCGTAGGTATGACAGTGTTAGCGTGCCGCTGTAGCTTCTAGCTAACAGTCTGCAAAACGTTCTGTAGCTTAGAGCCTGAACCGCTGCGCCGATGAAGTTAGGACTTATATATTTTTTAGTTTGCTCATAATTCAACTCTAAACAAACAATTAAGTAACAAACGATCTTACTGACAACCTTTATAAGAGTTTCCCAACGTATCGTTTATCTTACGGGTATTGGTTAAACATTTCACTGGAATCTCACTAGCGACATTCCAAAGATATGATGAAGGGAAAGAAGAAACTTGAAGGTGTCATAGTTAATCCCCCCTCAGAGCACTGATTGATTTGTTTAACCATAACATTTCTTAATGAGTACATCCCTGGATGATATTTCCTAGGTTCTAAGACGTGTGTGAACGCGACGGTCTATGTGAAAGATGAACGCACAATTAGCTCTTCTTTGCTTTTTTTTTTTTTTTTTTTCAAATATTACCAAAGGGCTCAAATATGCAGCATGATTCAGGCTGTAAATGTGACTGATACATCCTGGCCTCAGGAAATAAACCATGCAGGAGAAGCAGCTGTTATCTAACAACGTGCTACTTTGTCTTACCAGCAAAGTGTCAAGTATTCAACACTTTCAAATCACTGATTATTCTCTGGTGCAAGGAATGTTGGACTCCAAACAGCAATTTAAAGAGAGCGTGGTTTCCGTAAAAACCTCATTCCCGCTCTCTACTAACATCATCCATAACAAATCACATCAGGATAATATCATGGACAGTATAAGAGATCAACTTTGGAGCACAGTTCTCCAGAATTAGTGGCACCTTTAAAAAAAAGAAGAAGAATGTGAAGCAAAACAAAAATGGTTGCAAGTGTTATAGGCATCCCGGGGTAATCCTACAATTAAAAGTTTATTGAAGTATATTTACAGTCTTATTTCATATTTTTAGGTTCACCTTTTTGAGTAGGAAGTCTGAAGGGGTGAACAAAGACTTCCTGTTTTACTGGGGTATAAATATGAGGGGACACAGGCCTGATTCTCTTTGAAGTTCTTCACGATAGGAAAAACCAGGGAACACAGCGATGGTGTGTGAAGAAGAAGTCAGTTTCTACAGCTGGATCAATAATTAAGAAGTTTAAAGAGACTGGAGATTTGAAAAAAAGAAGGAAAAAAAAAAAAAAGCCTGGAAGAGGATGTTTCTGTAAACTGACCCTATCCTCCTGTGAGGAGGCTGGTTCGACTGGCAAAAGACTCTCGAAGGTTTACAACTAGAGAATGGTAGAGGTCAGCTGACTGTTGGGGTCAGAAAGTTTCCCTAACCACCATCAGACGGCACCGACACCAATACGACAAAGTCATCGCTATCACCTCAAGAGCAGGGAGGGTCCCTGACTCCTACATGAGAATGAGGGCTAGCAAACGCAGCTTCACAAGACCAACCGACCTAGCTTTGTGGCGTGGGCCCTTTGTGGTTTCTATAGGTCATACATTGCAAATAGTAAGGCGGCGTGATTGTATTTCTACCAGAGGTGCAGAACTGCGAGCACCGGACCTGACTCCATCAAATACCAGCAGGTACTGGATGGAAACCTGAAAGCCTCTGTCAGGAAACTTAAAGTTGGACCGTCGAGCAGGACTATGATCTGAAAACCACCTCAAAATATACCCAAGAGTGGTTCAGAAATCAAAAAATAAAGGTTAAGCTATAGACATCCCAGTCACCTGACCTAAACCCCACAGAACATCGGTGGGATGTGCTGCAGAGGAAGACCCACAAGCCTGAACCTCAGAATATGAGTGAATTTCTGCTTTCTGAGAAGATTATTTTTGAGATATGATGCCGAAGATGCAAAAACTGTCCTCACCAGCAGATTCACTGACTCAATGACATCCATGAAAACTTCGTTCTTCCTGTATTTGATGCCCTCTGATCGCCACGACACAGCGTTGGTGACGGTGGCAGGAGGTCGTGGAGCTCCGACCTCTAATTTGTGACCTTCCTGGGTGATGTACCTGAAAGACACAGAGACAGGGGTCAAACTGTTTCTCAAGCCTTCATCTCAGTCCTACTGAAAACCCAGAACAGACATGCTAAGAACTTCACCGGACGCTCAGCTATACCACTTGTGTTGAAAATATATTCAAAAAATAAATAAAAGAAAAGTCATTCAATGATTCAAACGTCGGCCATTTTCTTTCGCATGAGAAATCTACTGAATTTCTATTGTAATCCTGAAATGCAGGTAATCCAGAAGTTTTACAGGCGTTCAATAAGAGCTGCTGTTTATGTCACAAACTGTATTTATCAGAGGAGGTTTTAAAACTAAGTTTCATTTCTCTAATGTAGCAGGAGATGGAAATAGCAAAGCTGGAGTGACTGGGCTGAGTTCTAGCAGGCGAAAGAGGAAATGGTTTGGGTTCATGCTAGATGGAAGAAAATATTTGACAAGTTGCATTCGTCACCCTTCACGCCCTAATTTATTCAAGTGTGAATTAAGTAAAAAAAAGACTTAGTATTGTTGTTTTGAAAACTCCTCATGGGTGTAATATGAAGTAGATTTACATAAGCCTATTGTGGCGGCGGCCACAGATAATAATGTGATTTTCAGGCGTTTGTTTACATAATAACAAACTGTGTTTTGCGTGGCTAAATAAATCCCCGGGATCAAGGTGTCATAAAGGGTTCAGAGCCACCAGAAAAAGCCAGAACCAGCATGAAGTGTTTGAACCTTCAGTTCCTTTTTTTTGTTTTTGCCGACTGGGGGAAGGTTACGATGTTTTAATAAACATGTTACAGGGTTTGTGAAACTTTAATCCATCATGAGATATACTTTATATAACAAACACTGCATACATATTCTGATATTGCACGAGCTTTACCTGGGGATTTTAGTTAATCTTGAGCAACTGGAGCAAAGTCTCTTTCAGCCATAACAGTGTAACCACCCACAGATGAAGACAGATTGTAATGGCTTGAGAACTGGGGTAGGAGCATCTCCAGATCTGCAGCTCCTGTTGGGTTTTTTCCCAGTCTGCAGTGGTTAGTGTCTACCAAAGTGGTCTAAGGAAGGACAACCAGTGAAGCGGCAAAATAGTAATGGGTGCCCAAGACTCACTGATGCACGTCGGGACCAAAGGAGAGCCCGTGTTATCTAGTGTCAGAACACACAGTGCACCGTGGAACTGTTACGTTGGCTAAAGGTACATACCCAAAGTTAGGCAGGTGATCTTAATGTTATGGCCGGCCCATTACGAGGTATTTATACTTTAAACAAAGCAAAAATCAACTTTCAAAAATTTTACATTAAACTTGATTTATGCAACATGCGGCGACGACCGCGAGACAGGAACATTCTTTGAAGCTGATGTGGTGACTGTTATCACTAGAGCTGAACGCCGGCAGGCCTACTTTGATGAAATCAGCAATCGGCCAATAAGACTCACTTAAACCGGATGCACCGTACAAGCACATCAAGCAGGAGCTACCGCGGCTCCAAAGAGCTGACAAGTAAACCAGAAAACACAAAGCTCACAGTTTAAGACACCCATAAGGACCAAATAAGGCGTCAGGAATCATCCCGAGGAACATAGCAAGTTAAGCTAAAGTTAGCAGGTCAGCTAAAGCTAGCGAGGGCTCAGAGCCAACTCGCTGTATTTATGTATCTATGCTGTCATTCGTGGTTTTTAAAACTTAACAAGACAAAGGAGGCTGCGGTGGAACAACCCCAGAAGCGTTCGGCACAACAAACTTAATCAAACACTTCAAATGAAATCCCCCCCGAGGAACAGCAAGTTTAGAGTCTAATGTTAGTAAAGCGGCTAGAGCTGGCGGGAGCTCAGAGCCAGCCACAAGCCCTGACGTCCTTGAACAAAAGCCAACTTATAACATATAATGGACTGATTGAGGCGTACAAAGTTTATTTTCTCTTCAAAATGGTATTCTGCTGGTTAAAGGAACGCACGGCCGGGAGGACAGAGGGTACATTCATTCCAACAGGTCAGAATACGTCTACATTACACATGGCCGACCAGCCTCCTCACTTCCACTGTAATCCTTCAAAATAAGAGCACTTACGCAAGTACATTACTCATTAAGGACCGGCTAAACCGCGAGGTTTGGGTCAGGAAAGGAATCTGGTGAAAAACCTAAGTCAGTATTTGGAGCAGAGAGAAACTGACTTCCAAACCGGATCGGTTGAAGCCCAGTTTAACGTATGGACTTGTTGAGGTCGTCACTGACCCCAGAGGGAAATGACCGTATCTCTCTTTAGCTGATGAATGATAAATCCTCTCGTCAGCAGCGAGGTGGAGGGTGAGTAGCATTTAAAAGTCTTTCACCCCTGCACCTGAAAATGATGCCAATGTGAGAATGAAGGGAGAATAAACCAAAACAGTAAAAGCCGTACAACCAGAAGAACTAGTGTATTCATTAGATGATCGCAGACGCTCTCGGCTGGTTTATCTTTATAACAAATAATTGGCTAAAATACGTATGGATTATAAATGCCTTATCAACCTCTTTGGTCTCTTTATCACGTGAAACGGTAGTTGATCACCTCATTCACTGTGGAATACTATAATACTGTAGGTTGCCACATAATGACGTCCCATGAGCCTAGGAGGGCGCTGTATTCTCATAAACAACACGTGACCTGGACTGTTTTTCCTCCAAACACCTGCCCAGCCACTATTTACCTCTCACTGACCTCGTTTCCACTGCCATTGTTCGACGTACATCGTTCTCTGTCATCATGTGAAACAGGCGGTGGGTTTAGACTTTTTGTAATTATAAACATCTGCAATTCTCCAGCTGTGGAGAAGTAGCCGGCATTTCACAAAAGGCCAGGATACAGATGTTCTACAGCCGCGTGTCTGAGATCTGTCCAAGTTCAATCCGTCAGCTACACAAACAGAAACCTGCAGCAATATCTTGCAATGCCAACACAAACATCGCATGTCCCCGACCTTTTCTGCTCCCTACCGGTGTCTCCCCCACTGAGTTGTCAAATTATTGACCCAATGTTCCACATGAATCTGCTGTCCTCAAGCTCTTCGTTTACAAAAGAGGGAAATCTGCAAAGCCATAGCAAAAAATGGCAACAATGGCGTTTTTGGAAAAGCTGCAGCCCCGGAAAAAAATCTGTCAACAACAATTGTTGTGCAGCAGAAGAATAATGGTGTCGTGCAGAAAAGGTGGTCCAATTCAATTTTGGTTTCAGTCCCACATCCACTATATTGAGTCCTCTGAATTGGCATTCCTTTGATTTCTCCATAATAAGTGATTAGTGTTTCATGGTGATTCATAGTAAAGCAATGTGAGTATAAGGACCGGGTCCATTTGACCCAGACTCACCTCTATACTGGACTGAGCGTCTGGCAAACGAGACCCCAAACATCTGTTAGTTCCGCTAAAGTGTGCTGTTACCAGTGGGACTCCAGAGGAGAGTCCCGAGTCCCCGGATAAATAATACTGTGAAATCATTTCTGGCATTTCTGTGATTCTTGGACAGCCATCTGAAGCAGACTGGGGTTCGGTATCTTGCTGTTGGGGCCGGGGATCAAATCAACAACCTTCCACTCAGTGGAGCCACAGCCAAAACTTCAGTCAAACAAATACAGAGCACAAACAAAACATGAAGGATCTCGGTTTCAGTTGAGCTGAACATTTTACATCTTAAGTCAATGAAGAAAAGTTCTACGTAAACAAGTTTGGATTGAGTGATGGATTGGGGCGATATTTCCTCCCCGGTGTTCCGTTCCGCTTCCTCCCACCTTGAGGCTGTGGAATGAGTGCCGACATACCGCACAATCAGAAAGCGCAGAGAGATGAGAGACGACGAGAAGTGGGCTCGGGGTCAACATCGGGTTGTTTTTGTCGCTTTGCTGTTTGTTGTGTTCGCCCCGGTTCTCTCAGAAATGCTAATGAAGGCGAACGTCTGCAGCAAAATATGACAGATTAGCATAACAATGGCAATCCTAACAAACACACTCGCGTAAACGTTCAACATGCATATGCATCACGTACCCCTCTGCAGCATCGCTTACTCAGCCCCTTGCATCCACACACACACACATACACACACACACAAATGCACGTACACACATACACACACACACACACACACGCATACACACTCACACACACAAGCATACACACACGCATACACTCCCGCACACACACACAGATAGATAACGGGAAGTTAGTGTCATAATTTAAAAGGGTTTTATGGTGAAGGCATGAAAAGGTTAGATAATTGGAATAGCCAGCACTATGTGTGTGTGTGTGTGTGTGTGTGTGTGTCAGTGCACAAGGGAGAATTGAGACTTTGTGTGCCTGTCTGGAGAATAGAAGATCGTGACTTTTCTGTCTGAGAGTCTTGAGTGTGTCCAGCTGACAATGTCTTTGTGTTTGAGTGCCAATAGGAGCCTGGTAATTATCTCCCCTATTCAGACACCAAACACACACACACACACACACAGTACACTCACTCCACACAAACACACACACTGTGCACAATCACTCCACACAAACACAAACACACACCCACTCCACAGACACATACACACTGTACACCCAAACACACACTGTACACCCAAACACAAACTGTACACCCCCCCACAGCTTCGGACAAGCCTCGGTGCACAAACGGCCCACTAAATTAAACATCAATGATGTATAAACATGAAGAACGTAGCGTGTAAATGAAATCATTTCAAACATAAAAGTTCCCCATTAATGTGGAGAAAAGCTGAGTCCGCTCATGGAGAACCTTCAGGCCCGTAAAGCAAACATTTGCCTTTCCCCTTGAGACAAACACCTCAGAGGAGGGAATTAGCCTCCTCCCTGTGTAAACAGCGACCACAGGAATAACAGTTCATTCCACTCACGACGTAAGAGGTCCGAAAGCCATTATCATAGTTTTACTCTCCTGCTGTACTTTGCCCAACGGAAAAACTACAAATAAATGAAAGGTACTTGAAAGAGAAAAGGCCCACGCTCCCCTCTCTGGAGTCACTTATTGTATGAATACAAAGGTTTTATCTTCCGCCTTCACATTTTACTCCCTGGTGTTAAAAAGCGGTACCACTTCAGCTAATACGCTTACATTAAAATAGTCCGGTAGTTAAGGATTTTAACCGTTTGACCTATTAGACTGATCCATGTCATACTTCATCTACCACAAAGATGACTTTTCTTATGTTCTGTCTCTAGGACAAGGTGTTGGACCGTAAACGCTTCCTTTTAAAGTTTTGTAAATTGGCTCATGTTGTTGGTGACAACATATCACATGAAGGAAAGTTACTGGTTCTGCCATCGTTTTTCTCACTCTTGAAGGATTTTGCTGTCGGTTGTCTGAGGGAAACCAAAGTCCATCACTTCATCCATCAGCTCGTACACCGTCACAAAGTTGTCGCGGATACTCTCCTCCTCAAGCTCCTTGAAGTATTCCTTAAATACCTACAAAAGAAAGTCACAAGAATAAAGTTATTGTTTCGTAATAATAAAGACGTATTTTTACGAAAAATTTAAACAGAATTCCACAAGAATAAAGCTGTAGTTTCAAGAGAATAAAGTCGTAACTTCAAGAGAATAAAGTCGTAACTACAAGAGAATAAAGTAGTAACTTCATGAGAATAAAGTCGTAAGTACTAGAGAATAAAGTCGTAAGTACTAGAGAATAAAGTCGTAACTTCAAGAGAATAAAGTCGTAACTTCAAGAGAATAAAGTCGTAACTTCATGAGAATAAAGTCATAACTTCAAAAGAATAAAGTCGTAACTTCAAGAGAATAAAGTCGTAACTTCAAGAGAATAAAGTCGTAACTTCATGAGAATAAAGTCGTAACTTCATGAGAATAAAGTCGTAACTTCATGAGAATAAAGTCGTAACTTCAAGAGAATAAATTCGTAACTTCAAGAGAATAAATTCGTAACTTCACGAGAATAAAGTTGTAGATTTATGGGAATATATTTTTAATTTTACAGGAATAAGAACTTGATTTTAAGAAAAAGGGTTTGATTAAACGGCGGAAGGCAGCCATTCAGTCTGGGCTCTTGGCCACTATTGTCTCAGGCACAGGTCACTGTGTTTATGAAGTAGCCAGCGATTATTTTGGATCCCAGTTTTTCCGTACGAGCTTCCATCCACATTATGTGACAGCTAAATCCGTCAATGCAGCCAATAATTCCTACATTGTACGGTTTCTTATGCAACCCACTCAAAGTCCTTGATTATATGTTGTCGAACCAACAAATAATAATATTTCCATATTTGTCAAACATATCAAAGTACACTTTGACAAGATGCTCCACTTTCTTCATTTTGATGCTGGAGACACTATCACGATATTTCCCCTCTAAGGCATAGCCCGAAATCATGACTTTATTCTCGTGAAATTGAAACATTTCTGATCGGCCTCTATAGCCCGAGATAGACTGATGAAAATAATTGAATATTATTAGTAAAAAAACAGACGCACCTGGACAATTTTGTAAAGAAAGGAGTAAACCAGAGCGGCGTTGGAATTCTTCTTGGTCATGGCCACCACTGTCGGAAAGGAGTGTTAAGAAAGGACGTCTGAAAGTGACGGGCAGAGGTATCGTGGTCGGAACAAAAGCTGTTATTAACATTGGTGTCATGAACATCTTCTATATTCTGTTTGTGGTTATGAGATGAACGCAGTGACATCCAAAGTTAGCAGAAAGAGTCCCACTCGCCAGCATTTGAGAACATGGCCACAGGGGGGTAGAAGAGCTCAGTTGTCTAATGCAGTGTTCTACGAATAACATGTAGCCTCTACTAGAAAAAACTCATGCTGAATTAATCATGCCAGAGGAAAGCTGGAGTGTAATACCTCGTATCGTTAAGAGAGGATAATCACAGTGAGGCGACGCTAAATTCAACAGTTCAATTCAGAGTTCCTTTCCGTTTATCTGCTAGATGCCGTGAATCTCAGATGCAGTATGTCATGATGTAACAATGGTTTCTACTACCGCTATGGATAATCTATGGATTCAGGGCTGAAGGCCGGTTTTCCTCCGACCCAACAGGCACAGGATTCAGACGCGACCTCAAACGGATACGGTAGAGGTTGCTGTGTTTGATCCACAGGAAGTGCGAGGAGCCGTGGCTGACCATGGGCGTCATCTCAGCCTCTTCTTCCCTCTTCATCAGGATGGGCATGAAGTGGTCGATTTCGTTCATGTCCATGTTCCCCATGTAGTTGCGGCAGATTAGGACCTGGATGCACAATGTCAGGGTACAAGAATAGAGGGGGAAGACATTAACGTAGAGTCACGATCTGTTCAATCAGTATTCGGAGATTTTGACTGCCACACCAAAGCGGAGCGATCAAACTTAATGAAACCTTCAAAAAGCCGCCTGCAGACCACGAATGAACGCACGGACGACACCGTTTTAAAATGGTCTTTCATCATCAGATATCAAAGTTGCCATTACACCAACACTTCACGTCAAAAGGAGCTGGTCGAGGTGGATCGGGCATCTGGTTAAGACGCCTCCCTTTGGAGACTTCCCAAGCACTGGGAGGAGAACACCAAGGAGACCAGGAACTCCTTAGAGGGAGCCCAGGATTCCCCAAGATGAGCTGGAGAGTGTTGCTGGGGAGAGGGACATCTGGAATATCCTTCCGCTGCCACTTCAACCCCGAAAAAGGAAAAGAAAATGGATGGATGGATGGAGGAATAACTACTAGCGCAGCACGGTAGCATTGCCAAAAGGTTCTGAGTTTCCATCCACCACCGGGCCCAGGTGGTTCCTGTGTTTGTGTGGGTTCCCTCTGGGGACTCAGATTTCCTCCCACTTCCAAAAAAACTAAGCATTAACCTATGAGAAGTGCTGACTCTTTATTTCCTGTTGTTATGAATGCGAGTATGCATGGCCATGAACCCCTGCGATGATCGGGCAGCTGGTCCTGGTTCCGACCCGCCTCTCTAGCCCCTCAGCAAAATGTAAGATTTGAACCAACTAACCACCACGACCCCACTTTAACGTCAACAGAAAGTTTTCATGAAAAAGACAACAGGCCCTAATCTTTTGGCATATCCAGCCACACTTGTAGTCCTGTTTATGCACAAACACATTTCTGTACGTATCACTGCAACTCTTCTTCTTTGGTTCCTACATTTACCCGAAACAGAACAACAACCTGCAGGTTATAAAATGTAAAAAGAGGATTTCTATATAGTTAGCTGGTCAAATACTTTCCCTGTATCTTATGACATCATGTATTCGGTTCTAAACAGTGTATTCTGTGTCAGCTTGTGTAAAGAAAGCCTGTTTTACCAGAACAGTGACCCAGAAACTAAAGTTCCTCTCTAAAAAATAAATGTATTCAGTCAGAAGTTTGAAGAGGTGAAAAGAATCACATTTGATGAATGAATGAAATATAAATATTTATTGAAGACAATGACATTGCTTAAATGTTAATATGTTGATACTGTATCCTATAGCGTTAGCACACGCGCACACCACACACACACACACACACAATCTGATGAGTCAGCAGTCTTTCAAGAGTCTGAATGCACGCGGAGAGAATAAAGAGATCAAAGCTTCAACGCTTGAGGGATCTAGATCTCACACACACGCACACACACACACACACACTGAAACACGCACACATCGTTTCTTCAATAGAAGAGTCTGTTCTACAGGGGTCGCACAGGGCCAGATACAACAAAGGCAGGAGGAAATAAGAAATAAAAAAGGAAATGCCAGGAACGTAAAGCAATCTGAGGAAGAAAAAAAAAAGAAAAAGAACAGGTCACTGCTCAGCTTCTGTGAGGCGAGACCGAAACCAGAGAGGGAAAAGTTCAGGGGTCAACCGCGAGAGAGAGAATGTGGTTCAGACACGCTGAAAAAGGTAAACAGACTTCAGAACTCACTTTGTTCTCCTGGAAGCAGAGTTAGATAGAAAAACATCACAAAGGGCACATTTAATATATATATATATATATATATATATATATATGGTTGATCCATCAGAGCTCCACAGATCAGGATCAGCAGATTCATTTGGACAATATTTATTCATGTAGGCTACAAACACAATCTAAGTTAGTGGATTTAAACTACCATCAGATAGAGGCCTCTACTTAGATTATGGAATTTGTGCCGAAAACAATTCACTGATTCAATGGAGAGATTAAAAAAAGAAAAGAAATATGAAGGCATCAACTGTCATTTTAAGTAACATCCCCTTTTGAAACGTACGACGAGATATCTGACATTGTTTGGTCCAGCTAAAAGAATATTTATACCTAAATCCAAAAGATCGTAAAGCAGATATGATCGGGACAATGCGACCAAACCATGTAGGTCTTGTTTAAATCGGCGGATCCAGGAGATGAGATTCATTATTTTGATAAGAATATGTTATAGTGTAGTAATTTAGATACATTTCAAAAGTTAATGTGTAGCAGAGATGCGCAAATTTTGTTTAATTTGGTCAAATTTATGACTAAAAGTTTTAGCGTTTTTTTTATTTCTATGACCTTTGACCTTTGTGAATGCGCATACATTTTAGTTTGATTGTTTTGCTCTGGTTGCTGCCTGTTTTCAGTTGTTTTCTGTTTCTACCCCAGAGAGGGCTACAAAGGAAAACAAAATGAAATGAATGTAGCATTGGTAAATGAAAATGGGCCGATACATCCCTTCACTCTAGCTCCCATCCATCCTTGTTCTGAACCCGCCTACCACTCAACCTCGCTCAACGCATTAAAAACAAGGCTTAATACACACACCAAAGAAAGGGTTAAAAAACAAAGTACATCCTCCACATAGTGCAGCCGACAACATGACAAGAATCTGGTCACTGACGTAAGTGACACAAAAGTGCTGCAAAAAAGCTTGATTTCTACTTTGATGACACAAAGGGAGTTTTTTGAAATTAATGTTGCATTGCTTTTCCGCGGTACCTTGTGTGGGTTTAACATTATTTACAGTCAAGCTTTTTGTAGAGTTGCACCAATTGCGATTTTTTTGGAGTCTGACCGGTCGATACCGATTTCGGACGTTTACGATTTTTTTTCCTTTAAAGTTTAAAAATCAGAAAGAGCAATGTATTTTAAGTACTATAATTAATAAATAAGTATTATTACTTATTTTGAAGAATTATAGTGGAAGTAACGAAGTTGGTCGGCATTGTGTGTGTATTCTGACCAGTTGAAATGAATGTACCCTCCCCGTCAAGTGAAAATAAAACTTTGTAAGCCGCGTTCACTCCATTACTTCTTGGCTTTATTCAAGGACTTCACGGCTTGTTGCTGGCTCTGAGATCCCGCTAGCCTTAACCGCTCTGCTAAAGTTAGCTTCTCCACTTGCTGTTCCTCGGGGCGATTATATTTGAAGTGAGTGATTAAGTTTGTTGCGCCGAATGTTTTGTCTTATTTTGTCCTTACTTGTCCTTATTTGTTCCGCATTAGCATTTTGCTGCTAATGGCAGTTAGTAGCCAACGCAGTTTTGTCAATTCTAGGTTGCCGTACACAAACATGGCGGCTCGGTGGAAGAGGACCCACTGCCTCCGTAGATATGGAGGGCTCAGTCTAGGCTGAAATACACGACGATTCATGTGATTATGCACTGATAAAGACTAAATTAGGAATATCATATTTCATCTACTCCAAGAGATCCTTCCCACAGAACTTTTTAAAGACGCCGACGCCCTGAGAAGTCACTACGGGAAACTTCTAGCTCAGATTCAGAGCAGGTTTGTTATTGGGACACACGAGGAAATCAGTGACTGTCGACAATGTGAGAAATCAATTCACTGACGTCCTCTAAAAGGCTAATAACTACCAGATCAACCTTGCTCCAGTGCATCACTGGAGGCAAACAGGAATAGAAAAACTTCAGATATCATCAGCTTCACAATCACAACTCAGGAAACCTGTAGATGAAAAAGTGGTATACCTGAAAAGAAAGCAGGAAAGCAGAACGATGCCACTCCTTCGGTCCATCAAGTGATTCATTTATCATTGTGCAAGCTCACAGAAACTCATTTTCTCAACAGCTGCTGTGTGAGAATACAAACCAGAGCATCAGCATGTGAAACGCTCACAGGATCACAACAAGCAGAAAGAGGAGGTTCAGCGCGCGAACAAATGTCTGCACCTGATTGTACATCAAGCTATATAAATGATATGAGGTTATGCCAAACAGGACTAAAGGCAGCCATGCAAAGAAATGGAATATAGCACAAGCAAAGTGGCCACAGATGCTCCAGCTACCGGATACATATAATAATCTATATGTGGGGATGTGGAATAGAAATAACAGCAACATTAGATTCTAATCTCAAATATGCCTGAAAACATTCAAAGTAAGGAAACCGGAATAAAACCATCATTCATTTATTCTTTATCCGTAACTACCGCCCACCTGAACAGGATTAAAAAAAACTAAACAACTATGAGGTTCTCAAACTCATCATTGAATTACGTCTGGATGTTTTTGAGGAGAGGTGAATAAGACGTCACAGGGGTATTAACCCTTTATGTTAGTGGTGTAAAAGATTGTAGGTAAGCCTTGATCCGTTTAAGTCACACCCTACACGGTGATTCATCAACTGTAACAAGTTTGAACTGTTCCTGGTTCCCCCTGTTTTGTAAGAGTTGTGAAATAATTGCCTGAAAATAATTCCAATTTGGCGCTGCAGAGATATGGAACAACGCCAAGATGACCAGCTGCCTGCTTGACCAGCAGTGTCATCGCCCGTGAGCGAGGGAGGAGGGAGTGAATGATCTCGACCTTACTACAAACTTTTGTTCCACTTTTTCTCCGATGACATGATCTGGGCAGACAGATGAATCCACCGAAGGATAATACAAGAAACTACAAACCAGGCCTAAAGTGATCTGCTTGTGTCTCTGGACCCGTTTTATAAATATAGCCTATCAAAAAATAAGCCAGGTTTGTTCCGATTATTTTGACCTGATAGAGCAAGTTCCACTGAGGCTACGTTCACACTGCAGGAAAAATGTGACCCTGGTCTGATTTTTTTCGGCTCATATGTGACTTACTCACGGCGGTGTGAACGGCACAAACACATGGAATCTGATCTGTTCCAGTTCCAACTTGGGCCACGTCCATTTGTGGTATTGAGCTATCGAGTTGTTCCTCCATGAGTAGTTCAGGCTCTCCCGTTATTGTCCGAAACATTATGGATAGTTCCGAGCCAGAGCCTGACTTAGCACCAGTTTTTGCTTTTTGACAGCCTAAGCACAAGGTTCTGCCAGACAAGCACCAACTCTTTGCTGGTCTAGAACCAAGAACTGAAAATGTTAAACGGTGATGTAATGGTGTGGCTCTGACTTGGCTCACAGGTTCTTAGGAGGTACGCAAATTGATCCAACTATGCACTGGCACTAGCACCGGCACTGAACTAGAACCGGGTTCTTCCTGGTGGAAAAAGGTTATTACTGCCATTTCACTTTGGTGTTTTTCTTTATTTTGTTGTTGAGCCAAATGAAATTCCGTTACCCGTCTGGTGGATCGTCTGACTGACAATAAAGTTCATCTTGAATCTTGTATTGAATATTAAATTATTTTTGAGCTTATTAACCTGTTTATAAGCTCTTTTTAAACGCTCACATTTTTGTTAGCCTTATCCTGAGCGTGAGGATGAATCAAACTGATGAAGACGAGTCAAGACTTGGCAAACATCTGACCTCTAATGTTGATGAATGAGTCTGATAAATAAATATAAAAGAAAAGAAAGAGCCGTATCTCCTTTGGAAGCACCGCATGGATGAAGAAACGTGCCCCTGCTACGCTCACGATAAACCCTGAAACGTTCTGGTATTCAAAATTCTACTGAAGCACCGGAACAAAACAAACAAAATGAAGCTATGCTGATTTCAATAGTGTGACATTTACGTCTACGTATCAAAGTTGCGGTCTGGTGGACAAAGGCAACAAGCCTGCAGGAAGGAAGGGAGGAAGAAAAGAGACACGTGTGACTTCAAATATGCACCGGTTGGACCAGTTCACCGGTACAAAGAGGACTGGGTTGGGTCAGTACTGACGAGGCTTCTTACTGGATTTGACTATTCTTCGATCCATGGTGTCGTTTTAAATGTAATGTATGTTTTAAACCGGCTCCACATTGATGTAATAGAGGACAAGTGTAAGTCCTGTCTGGTCAGGACAGAGGAGAGAGGAGGGAGGAGAGAGGAGGGAGGAGAGAGGACAGAGGAGAGAGGAGGGAGGAGAGAGGAGGGAGGAGAGAGGACAGAGAAGGGAGGAGGGAGGAGGGAGGAAGAGTGACGGTGAAGAACTACAGACTTGCCCCGGAGGGCAGAGGAGCGTATAGGACAAGAGAAAAATCTTTTAATCTCTACAATCAGACATGTAGGCTATGAGGGACTGATCCTTCGCCCTGATGGGTATTGCCAAGCGCGAGGCTTCTTCAGCGATTCCCTCTAAACCCTACGGGGTTCTGGTGGGAAACCTGAGACGCAAGAAATCAAGAGAATTCATCGTTTTGGATTCAGCACACCCACCTAAAAAAAAAAAATCCTCATGCTGTGTTTCCTGCAGTGACTGAGGAAGGTTGGAGAGACCAAAATCTGATTAAGAAGGAAACACTACTTTGATTTAATGCATGGAAATAAGGTTTCAGTTTGGATTTAATTATGCCTTCCAACACTTAAGGTGACGATCTAGCTGGTTTAAAGCCCAACAGGGTTATAAACTTTATATAATGAACTTATTAATGGTTCAAGCTATCACTTCGTTTCTCAATGAATTCTTCAGGCTGTCCAGTAAATGTCAGAAACATTATTTGGCAGAAATTACTTAATTTTATATGACAAATAGACCATGAGCCAAAGAGATCCAAATCACCACACGACTAAACTTGAACTGGTAATCAGAAAGTAAACGACCGCTATTTTTCATTTGGTTCATTTTCTCTCACTTTTGAGTAAAAATCACCCCCAAAAAATACATATATATATTATATATATAATACTGATCCTACCTCACAGTTGTGAGAAAATTTTGGGCTCTGGGAACTGTAATTGCCTTTTTTTTTTTTTTAATTATTTTTCAGTTATTCATTGACTAAATTGTAAAGATAAAAAAAAAAAAAAAAAAACTTCCCCCAGAAAAGTAAAAAAAACTAAGTAAATTCAAATGTTGAAGGATCACACATACAATGATAGAATTTCAAAATAAAGGGAAAACAAAGTGAATTTATCAAAACTGACATTTGATATGAAGTATTTGTACCAGTTTATGGTAATTTTTTATAAAGTTTATTTCTATAATACCTTTTCAAAACTGTTTTTATGCGTTTTTCAAGTGTTTGACAAGCGATTAATGAAACATAAGTAATAAATTAATAAAAGTAATAAAAAATTGCTAATGCAAAACATTTAAGACTAGGACATCAATAATAATAGATGACTAGACATGACGATAAAGAAAGGAATGAAAATAGTAAAGACTGAGATGAAACACTTTACTTGCAGTAAATACACTTGAAAATAAAAATATTTAATAAATGCCACTTGACTGAACCTGTTTATAATTTGAACAAACAGTAAGGGACCAATGATGGAGCCCTGGGGGACACCTGGGTCCAAAGGGGACAACCGAGGAAGAGGCATTAACCATTGCTATTGATAAGGATAAATATGATAGGTAGAATTTTATTTTGTTAAAGCGCTATGATTTACAAAACAGAATTATGTAACATGATCCAACAACAAAAAAAAGTCTAATAAGGCGACATAGTTTTCTAAAAACACGTCTTCATTGTGTAAAGACATGCCTGACAAATCAATTTGACATTTTAAAAGTATCTTAAGGGCGTCTAAGATTTTTTTTCCCCCATTTTTTCTTCGCCGAGGTCATTAAAAGGTTAATAATAGGGCAAAATTAGCAGTAATAAATTAAAATATTGTGTTTTGAATAAACCATAACATTAGGAGGAGTCAGATGGAATAAATCTGTTTTTAGATTAGGCTTAAAATATAATATTTGGGGTTTTTTTTCCTGCTCATCTCTGATCCTTTGGAACAACCTCTCCACAAAAAAAGTATCTCAAAACATAACTTTATTTCACAAAACAAAGTCAACCTCAAACCCAGACACAATTTTTTTTTTTTTTTTTTTTTCCCTCTATCAGATATTGTGAAGGAGTAGAATCTCTTTATGGTTAAGACTCCGGGAGCAGGAAAAGGGGTACGGTTCTAAAGTTTGAAAGAGGACTCTAGAAGAGAATGCTGCTGCATCGCTGCACAAGAACAAGCCCTCAGTTGTGGACCGAACCAGTTAGTCCAGTTCAGCGTCTTCCTCTCTTCCTGGCTCACAGACGCTAAGTTAAACCACCACGTGTATACATTATGTCCAGACGCCACGGAACAGGCTGTTAAAACGACATTACCGTTCGGTTTTGGAGCGTTTATGGACTTTATAAGCGCTCATCGACTTTCCAGTGACAGGTGCTTCCATGATGTCAACTCTCCGCCCGCCCTCCCGAACCTAACAACAAACTTACCTTTCCCTTCAGGTCGAGGATAAATATCGCCGACGCCGACATTTTTCAGAAGTATCCTTAAGAAGAAGACCTAGCCTTGATAGTATTTGAGTCTAGAGAAGTATTTTGAGTTATTTGAATGGAGTTGCTCCCATCACCTCCCTTCCTCCTCTCCTCCACGCTCTCTTCAGTAGCTTCGTTTCAACTCGCTGCTCTTCCAGACCGGATAATCAAGTTGTTTTTAATCTATCTGCAGCACGACGACTCCAACTTCCGGTTTCTGCGGTAAAAGGGAAGCTACTTCCGGTAGCGGCAGTGAGACCAGAATTGTACGATAACTTCACTCCCTGTGCGATCAGTAATGACACAACAGAATGTACTAGGTACTCGTCTTTATTTCACTTTTATGGCTATGATGTCTAATTATTTAATCATTAAGCGAACCAATCAGGATTTTTGTATTTATGCAGAACTGGAACAGTAATAAAGGCTTTTCGTTTTTTCCCCTCACACCTTGATATTTTCTCATTTCTACTCTGATTGTATTCATTTATGTTGTTGATGATGATGTTTATTCATCATCCTGTTGTACATTTATGTAACATTACATCGTATTTATATGTCCACTGGGAATTGACGGTTTTTATATTAGAAACTATTCCTTCTACTCCGTTTGACATTTTTTCTGGACTGCCACTTTATAAATATTCACACAAGATGTCTTTTTAGTTCTTGTCTTGTAAGTTGTTTCGGTAGCATACTTACAATGAAGTTCTTTCCAAAAAATATAAAATAAAATAAGATGATTAAATTCTGCACAAGTGGAAGCGCTGTTGCTTTGGTTTTGCTTTTCTCCAAATGTTTTAAAATAACAAACATATATAAGATATATTAGTGGGAGAGAAAACTGATTTCCAACATGTATCAGGATTTTGGGATGCATGCAGAAATGTTCTGCGAGATTAGTTCCGACTCTGTCGCTGTAGTCCAAGAGATGAAACCTCCTTTTAGCTTTTCGCATTTCTTAAAAGTGCATTGATCAGCCATATCATTATGACTACTAACAAGTTGATTGTGTCAGCAGGAAGTGAATATTTTGTGTGCTCACAGTTAAAAGCCACCGGCCTCATATTGTGTATATTTCATTTTCCTACTGAAACAATTCTCTGAGTTGTCTGCTGACACCTTCCTATCCGAATCAGTATTAACCTTTTAAGCACTTTGTGTAACAGATCAAGCAACTCAGGCTTGCCATTGCCTCCCACACATCCTCAATTGAGCCTAAAGACCCTGTTGTTGGTTCACCGATTGTTCTTACTGGATCACTTTAGAGAAGGTACTCACAACTAGACCTGGAGTTTAGGAGTTTGACCTAGTCTTCAAGTCATCACAATTTAGTATTATCAAAATGTTCCTGCTTCCAATACAGCAACTTCAAGAGAAACATTTTAACTCGCTGTTGAATATATCCCACCCACTGACAGGCGGAATTGTAAAAGACAATCGATATTATTGTGACATCACCTGTTGGTGGTTATAGTGTTCTGGCTGATTTGAGTACCCCTTGAAAATGCACCGAAATAAGTATTAATTCCCAATCATTTTAATTTTTCTTTCACTTTTTGCCCTTGTAAAGGAATATTAACCCATAGATATATTGGTAATATTTCTCAGGCTAAGGGGGAAGTTACTAAATCTTCCATCAATTAGTAACAGGCTGTATATAGCAAATCATTTACAATTCCGTAATTTTATTTTGAAGAGACAATCGCCGTATTTCCGGCTTTGCTCTGGCTCGTCTATGTGAACTTGACATCTTCTGCCTCCGAGTCGGAGCCTTTCCTGAGAACTTCACGCAGTCCTGTCAGACCACTCTCATCAGCTGGGTGGGCCCGAAAGGCCCGAGGCCTCTATAACACACACAGTGTCAAACCTAATTACAGTTGTTGATAAAAGTGATGTAAAGTTTGAAGAGAAAAGTGACTGCGCTGATTCCATTCTGTGACCTCTGACGGAAACGCCGAGCAAGACCACATAGTAGAAAAACCAACCCTCAGAAGTCACATCCATTGTTACGTCCGCCAAGCAGGTCACGTTTCGCTTTTGAATCACTATCCGTTTGTTTGTTTGTTTGTTTAATAGCATGACTACTAAAATTTATGAACCGATTTGCATGAAATTTTATCACATAATTAAATCTTGGAGACGTAATGACCCTATGGCGTGATGTCATAAAAACATTTTTCTCAACAAGCAATATGTTTTATATGTTCAAAATAAATAAAGATTCATGGATGTTTTTGTATGAAATGTTATCGAGATGCAAGTCTTAGCATATTCTGGAGATGATTACATTCTAGCGACGTTAAGTTAGTCGGAGTGGTGACGTCACCGTGTGGCGAAAGTGCTGTCTTGAAACTTTTAGCTTTGGTTTTTTTGTTGATTGACCAATTTAAACTTGAGATATAGTTATATATTATTTTTGTGCCCATGCAGAACAATAACAGCTTGGATTATCATATATTTGATTTTTCTTTTTTTTTTTAATCAAATGAAGAAACAGAAAAGGGGGCTCGGGGGGTCAAGCTGGGGGCTCTTAGCAGAGAAACAGAGGTGGAGGACTCAAGAACGACCCATTCAAACACTCTAAATTAATCAGAGATTCTGCTCTGAGAATATTTTTCTTTTTATTGAACTCACAGTTTTTACATTTAGTCATTGATTTCCTGTTACTACATATCCTGGTCAGGGTTGCAGGGAGCTGGAGCCTATCCCAGCTGACATTTGGCAAGAGGCCGGCTGCACCCTGGACAGTTTGTCAGTTCATGACATGGTCGACACAGCGGTGACGGATAAATACCCACACTCACATCTTCACTCCTGGTGGATTGTTTTTGTAATGTGGGAAGAAGCTGGAAGCAAACACAACTGAAAGGCCCCCGGTGGATTCCCACAGTTTGAAAGAATTTACCGTAGGTGATCAAACATCCATGCCCAGCCCCGGCCTTTTAATAAGCTAATAATTAAAACGGCTCACATTGATAGGTAGCACAAAATGCAGCAGGGATCGTTCAGAGCGGTGGCATGGGGGCGAGATAGGGAGATTGGTTCTGGGAGAGAAATGACTTAATGGTGTTTAATATGAATTTTTGCCTGCAAGATCCCAATGTGCTGGAATCACTGAGAAGAACGTGGAATTGTTTGACAAAACAAAATCAAAAACACACTTGTCAAGATACGGAGTATCAAATAAGCTTTTGGGCTATTCACTCTTGTAAAACTATTGATCCGTCTGGATTCTTATTATTGTATTAAAATTATTATTTTCTCTCTTTAAATGTCAAAAAAATATTTTTTTAATAATCTGTGCTTCAGGTCAACTCATCACTTCTCCGACAACTAAGATATAAACAACACATCGTTCTTATATTTACAAAATAAAAAGTCATATTTGGACTTTTTACACAGAAAAATTGCTTTTTCTCTTTTTAAAACATTCATTTACGCTTGCGATTAAAATGATTAGCTTTAGCAACGCTGACCCGCAACAATATATACCTTTATGTTTTGCTCAATATTAACTGGAATATCATCTTAAGACAGATTTAGATATCAAAGTATGCGAAAAATGCTCAGATTTCCCTTTTTAGAAAAAGAATAAGACCTATTTCCCTTTTTTTAAAGTGTTGAAACCCCTTTTTCCGCTGAAATAATGAATTTTACACCGCAGAAAGGAACATGAAGAAATGTGGGAGTGGAATTGATGGTTGGTGGGTGAGGAGGAGGAGGATGTTGCACAGTTCTTTCAAGCAATGCTGAATTCAATTTCATCCATCTCCTCCTCGATGTCCCCCATGTTCTCCGCTGCTCGCTCGGCCCTCGCTCTCTCACTGGCCGGTATGTAGTTGTCCTCGATGAAGCCGTCGTCGTCCTCCTCCTCCTCGCCCACAGGGGACAAACCGTGAGGGCTCATCCCATCAGCCCCGTGAATGGTGAATCCCACCTCCAGGCCTTCATCAGCACAAACACAAGAGTTTATCTGTTAGCGGGTGAGTCACACATTTATCTCTACACTGCTGGAGAAGCTGCTTTATAAACGCAACGATGGAGGAGAATGCAGGCTGTAATCTTCCGATACTGACGCACAAACTGACGCTGCTGCTGGATTGTGTCGTCAGGTGAGCGGTTGGCGGCTCTTTGTTATATCGGCTCAGGAGCAGAGATCGTCTTAACCAAAGAAAATCAACATTTTTCATACATTTTTTCTGAAATTTTCTCAGGAATTTCATTGCACCTATTTTTGCAGATAACACCACCCACCCCTTCCTCTCCACCTGCTGCAGAGAGTGGCTGCAGCAGAGGACGATTGGTAATCGGGTCATGCATGGGGTATAGAACACCGGTGTGGTGCCGGTGGGTCCGATGACGATGTTGGTGCTGTGTGGCGAGCCTCCGTAGGTGCAGGTCATTTGACTTTCTAGGAGTAAAGGTGGTCATTTACGTTATTGCTGGTTTGTTTTAACTTTGTTTTCCGCAGCTGCTTTAGATCGGGTGACTTTTGAGGATCTTTAAGTCCTAAAATAGTTACATTTGGTTCAGTTTGAAATATATATATAAATAAAACATGATGATTAATGTTGCGCCGCTTCTTCCTGATATAGTTTGATGATAATTGATTATTATTAACCTTTAATGTCCTGCTCAGCTGATTGGTTGAGCACATTTTAAGTCTCTATTTCTTATTGAAAAATGTGACTGAACATTTTATAATCTGACCCAGTGGCAGCTTTTTTTAGGCTAAAGAGTAAAGGGGCCAAGGATGGAGCCCTGGGGGACACCACATGTTAAGAGGGGGCCACAGAAGAGGAGGCATTAATCATGACTGTTTTAAAAGTCGTATATGCGGTAAGTAGGATCTTTTTGGGACCTTTTCTTACTTAACAGAATTATGTAACTTGATACAACCAGAAAAAGTCCAATAAGGGTTCAACTCGTTTTATAAAAAAAACATTATTTCCCAAAAGGCTAAGCTTATAAAATTACAACTGTTTATCCTTCCCTTCCCAACCAATTAGTCATCTTATGGTAAATTTTTGAATATCTAAGATATTGAATTAATGAATGCCCCAAAGAAGTAAAAAAAAATGCAAAGAAATCATTTTTCCATAGTTTTGTTTTTTTAACTGGGTGAGGACGCTCAAACTTTAAGGCGATGAATGCTTGTTTGACGACTTTCACCGAGGAGGAGCAGCAGAGTCGGGTGGAGTTTGAGGACTTTCACCGAGGAGGAGCAGCAGAGTCGGGTGGAGTTTGAGGACTTTCACCGAGGAGGAGCAGCAGAGTCGGGTGGAGTTTGCCTCCATCGGAGACTTTGTGGTGTTTTATCTGGGATGATTTTCTCTCTCGTCTAGAAGCATTTTTATTATTATCAGGAAGAGAGTGAAGAGGAGCTGTAACTGCCATTCACTGACCAGTAGAGGGCACCAGACCCCCGTGGAGGGGAGCTCCATTACAGATTTGTTTAGAAAAGCAATGGCATGGCCACAAATTGTATTAAGAAGTGAACTTCACAGGGAAACTTTCATGGGGAAACTACTTTAGTTTTCAGTTTCTCAGTTGTCCAGAAACTATAAACTAAACTCAAACATGTGATTGTTTAATATAGAAAACCAATTATGTGGAATTATGTTTTTTTTCTGGTTTATTCACCCTAGATTTAAAAGTTTGTGCTCCCTCTATAAACAAAAAAAAAGGCCTCGCTTCTTGTTTATCAAAGGTGCAAAAAAATAAATGTTCCAATTATTCCTTTTGGCTTTTGGGAGGTTGTCCATTACTCCTTAATGTTTATGGTAATCTCCGCAGCTCTACTGTGGCTGAATACAAAACGCACTGAGGTCAGAAAGCAGCCGCACAAAGGAGAGGCTTTATCGCTAAGGAGGCACCCTTCTTTATTTATGTGTGTGTTTGTTTGTTTGTTTTTCCGTGGTCAGTTGTTCGGATTATGGGGAGATCGTCCGAGCAAAGACCCGTTTATACATGTTTGGATTCCATCGTTTTCAGAATTTATTTTCTTTGCGAAATAAGCAATCCATTCTTCTTCTTTCTTTTTTTTGAGTTTGGTCAGGAGAAAAATAAACATTAAATGTTGCAACTAACCCAGGAATATTTTTTTATAAATCTCCTTAAGATCGTGAGATGGGGTATTTTTTTGTTTTTTTCCATAATTCCCAAGGGGGAAAAAAATGAAACACTTTAAAATAATCCTCTATATTTATATCTGCGAAAAGATTGGGATATTATGGGATTGATAACAAGGCGCCGCCACAGATCCTTCGTGTTGACGCGATAACTCCCAAAACTATTTCATGGATTATTTTCAAAATTTAGACCCACATCAACCTTAGTGTGAGGAAGAACTGGTTAAAGGTTGTGTAGTTCTGACACTAGGGGGAGCTTTATCTACAAAATTGTCAGGCCACAATATCAGTTGGTCCGATTTAGTTCAAACTTGGCGAATATGAATCGAGTTGAGGAGATCTAGCTATTAAATTTCATATTTTACTTTAGTAATTCATATTTTGATCATTAGGGGGAGTTTTTTTTTTTTACTTCTTTTTCTTTCTTTTTTTTACAAAAAAACACTGTTTTCCTGACTTGACTGAAAAAGTATTTCACAGATCATTTTCAGGTGCTCGGTTGTATAGTTCCAACACTAGAAGGAGCTTTATCTCTGCGTGTTCTGGAGCCATAATTTCTAAACTGTTGGTCCCATTTAGTCCAAATTTGGTGAATAGGAATCCAGGAGATGTAATCCTGAATATGTCATACTTTACTTTAAAAGTTCATAATTTACTCACTAGGCGGAGCTTTTATGTTTGTTTGAGTTTTTGTTTTGTTTTTTTTTACAAAAAAAAATCCAAAACAGTTACAGAAAAGTTACAGAAAGTGGAACTTGTATTTTATTTCAGGAAGGTGGCGAGTGAACACAACAAAAATACTGGCCAAAACAAAAAATCAATCAATCTTTGGATACGTAAAAAAAAAAAAAACCTGTGCAACCACCCCATTTGAAATTCTTAGTCTTCCGAGGTTCCCTCTTTGGTTTCCTTGTTCGGACGTAACTTCACACTTAATTTATTTGTAATTAATTATTACATGTGGATCCAGATCCAGTCAAACTGGAACATTTCCTGGACTGCCTGACCTTCATGGAAGGATTTAAAGTACAAACCTGATGGTTCGCACTGGCCGACGGAGTCTGTCTCTCTCAGCCGTGTGTGCCTGTAGCTTGCAAGATAACGCCGAACCACCTGGCATTTGGCCAGAAGGGCGATGAGAACGGAGACGGAGATGGCCGAAACAAGGACGACCACAAGGAACTCCCAGTTGTGCGAGGCTTGTTTGTCCCTCTGGTCTGTCAGCGTGACTGCAGGAGAGGAAAACCAATCACATCCTTAAAAAAATCTGTTAGGATTATGAAGCAGGCACCTGGTTTGGATCAAAAGTAACGTTTTCTTCCTGGTTATTGTGGGAAACACCGAAGTTACCAATCCAAAGAAGAATATTTTCCTGTATGATTTGACGACTGATTCTCTGACAAACGATGATCTAGATTAAGACAATCATCTTACATCTCATCTTACATCATTACATCATATCATTACATCATCTTTTAGGGAAACGCTTTTCTGTCACGCCAGAAAAACGAAACAAATTTCCGTTTCGTGTTTTTTTACAATAAGAATTTTCCCGGTATAAGGTGATAGATGGTTTTCACGTTATACCATAAAAAAATATTTCTGTTGTTCTATCACGTTGTGGAAATTATCATGTAGAAAAGTGAGAAACGTCACGACGTAACGTGAAAGTTTAGTTTTAATGTGAAATTGTTTAAAAAAAAAATTCCACATCACATTTTACATTTCAAATTTTTTCATTTTGTCACTTATGTGAAAATTTTCACATCGTAACGTGGAAATGATCTCATAAAACGTAGAAAATTAAGTTTTCCACATCAAATTTGTGTTTCAAATTTCCTCATTTTGAGTTCCCGTTTCAAACTTTCCCACTTTGTCACTTATGTGAAAATTTTCACAATTTAACGTGAAAATTTACTCGTAAAACCTGGAAAATGATGTTATGTGATAAATTTTCCAAATTTTTTACGTTTAAAATTTCAAATTAGCCCGTTTTAAATATCCCGCTTAAAATCTTCCCACTTATCACTTGAAAACTTTCACGTTCTAATGTGATAATGGGAACATTTGAATCTTGACATTTTCCTAGTCATTGTGGAAAAGACCTCAATGACATCATCCTATATGAGCTGAAGATCGCTGCTTTGCCAAAGAATGATTCAAACTAAGACAAGAAACACATTCATGTATTCAACACACTCTTTGTGTGTGTTTTTTTAAAGGTCTTACCATTTTGTGTTGCAGTGGGTGTCGCTGTAAACAGGGTGTCATTTGGGGTTTCTCCCATCTTCTTAATGGGTGGGACCACTCTTATTGGATGAGACCTGCCTCTTGCTTTGAGGAACCATTGACTCTAGCACGACGCCATGGATCATGGGTTGGATTAACACACACACGCACACAAACTTCTTGCTTGAATATCCAGCAGAGTCTTTAATTGTAGCTGAAGCTTTCAAAGGAAGTTTGATTCCATCAAAGATGGTTGTTCTTGTTTTATGTTTTATCCTCAGACAGGATGTGAGGGAAATGCAGGGCTGGAATCTCCCCAGATGAGGGAGGTAGCGGACACCGAAAGGATTTCTGCTGAGTAGGCGGGGTTTAATCCATCAGAGGTTCTCTAGGTGGCAAGGTTGAGTGACAGGAGACTCCTCAGTTCAGTCAGGAGTGAAAGTGGAGGCAGCCTTATCATCCATTCTGTGCTGAAATGTGAGCCGGCTTCACTCTGATGGATTCAGTCCACGCCTTAGACAAAGAGTGAAAGAGAAATATTCAAATCGAACATGAAAGAAGCAAAATAAATGATCAACTCTCTCAGTAATGTTGGATATCAGGAAACTAAAATGCCCCCCCCCCCCTGTATCCCGGCTGCATTGTGGCTGATTTGATTCTCTCACTCTGTGCGAGTGAATGCATATTTTATAAGTCAGCCTCAGAAAGAACTGACGAAGATGAACAATCAAGTGACCTAAATAGTTCACTGAGTGTGTGTGTGTGTGTGTGTGTGAAGAGTGAGAATGTCATGATGAAAAAGGAGCCGCTGACTGCATCCTTAAAATCCAGAAGTTTTAATCGAGTACACGCTGACAGTGGCTCAGGAGGATTTTGTCCACAACAGGATAAGTGTGTCGCAAACAGGAAGTCCCACATACTTCGGCACCTTCCTCCCAGGTCGGGCTCAAATTCTGTAAGCTGGCGGCCGCAAACCAGGAGCTCAATGTCTGATGATTCTCAACGGCCAGTGAAAGAAACGGATTCAGTTATACATGGTCAACGTATAATATATTTGCATTTAAATGCAAAGCAAAACATATATTTGAGATACATTTCTGCCGTAAGTGCAAATAAGTTTGTTTATAAACTCAATGGTCATAAAGCTGATTATATATATATATATATATATATATATATATATATATATATATTAGTTACCGGCGCATGTCTTTCTTTTTTAATTATAATTCAATCAAATTAAAGAGTATGGTAACTCAAAATGCTTCTGTTTTTCTACATATCACTTTTTGATTAATCAGAATTAAATTAATTAAATTTTTTTTAAGTGTCATAATTTAATAAAGTTGTTAGATAATCTGCAAAAAAAATGTAATTAATAGAAAAAAAAATCAGTTTATAAACACGAGTGAAGGCAGATATTAATAAGTTATTTAAAAAAAATATATATGCATGGACTTAAATATAAATATTATAATAAATATTACTATACATATAGTAATTACACATGTGCTACACACATCAATAAACTTGCAGTGTAGATGGAAAACGCCATCACATATCACCAACAATGGGTTTTAAGGAAATGGGAAAAAACATTGGACAATAAACTTGGATCAGGCTAAGCTAGAGTTAGCTGCTCCCTAGCTTAGCATAGCATAGTCTGCCCCAGCATCTAATCTGGTGTTTAGTTCTTATATAAATTGAAACCAGTAACTTGCTGAAATCCCTAGCAACCGTTTTCAGCCATCACTTCACCATAAACTGATTAGCCATAACATTATAACCACCTGCCTAATTGGGTGTAGGTCCCCCTTATGCTGCTAAAACAGCTCTGACTCCTTCAAGACATGGACTCCACCAGACCTCTGAAGGTCTGCTGTGGCATCTGGCCCCAAAAAGTTAGCAGCAGATCCTTTAAGTCCTCAAAGTTGCAATGTCTGACTTCCATGGATGAGACTTGTTTTGTCAGCACATCCCGAAGCTCCTCAATTGGAAAGAGATTTGGCAGTTTGGAGGCCAAATCAAGACTTTGAACTGGTTGATGTGGTCTTAAAGCATTCCTGGACCATCTTGCAGTGTGGCAGGCAGAATTATCCTGTTATCCTATGTTTCAAAATAACAGGACCAAAGTTCAACCAGCAGATCATTTCCTATTGCATCCCCCAGCTTGCCATCTTTCCATAGAACATCCTGGTGCCGACTCTTCTCCAGGGACGGCATGCACACAAATCCAGCTGATCATCAGCATCTCCCATTGTTCTGTGGGTCCAATTCTGATGCTGGATGTGCTCATTGTAGGCGCTTTAGGCAGCGGGCATGGGTCAGTGTGACCGCCGAGACCAGTGCGAGTCTGAGCAGCTCCATAAACAGCCAACGCCAGAAGTGTTCCGCATCTCTTTTGGAGAAGCTCTGACCCAGTCATCCCAGCAACACAGACCAAAGAACCCTCAGGTCTTTACATTTGCCCGTTTTTCCTGCTTCCAACATCAACTAGGAGGACGCTTGATACCTAACATTCCACCCACCCACTCACAGTTGCCACTGTAACAACATCAGCAATGGAGAATCGGGCTGATTTCTTTTATGCGGACAGCGAAGCTGAGACTTTTTCCCTGATTTCAGTCTTTGCGCCGGGTTTATCGCTCTAGTTTCTGGCTGTAACCATCATACAGACATTATAGCGCTGTCGGCTACGCAGGAAAACAAATGACTCATCATGTTTGTTTAGATGATCCTTCATCCAGGTTATGGTAAAATTCTATTGCATTGATGTCCTCAGTGTGAGTTCAAATGAATAATACGATGTTCTGAATTCAAATAGAAATCCTGCATCCTTTGAAACAGAGAGGATTGCTGCACATCACTCCTGTTTGCACGTGTCTAAAATATTTGCGTGCGTCCGTCTCTGTGTTTACAAAGAATTATGTAAAAGCTGTCAGAGGAGTTTGCTCTGGGCAAACTGTAGTTTGTGTCTCGATAGCACCTGTAAGATTGAATGGTTCCTCTTTAGCTGTGTTGTTCATGATGGGTTGTTTCAGGATGCAAGTTTGTATTTGTTTCTTTATCCCAGATTTTTTAAAACAATGTTTGGATACAAAAACAGATTTTTTTCCTGGGGGTCGGTTATCTTTGAAAGCAAATATTTAGAAACAAGCACCACATAATGAAACACGCAATTATTTATTTCTTCAAGGGGTAAATTCAAGCCTGCACTGTTGTCCCCAACATAAATTGGAAAAACAGTAGAGAACTGATGCCTGAAAAACCGTGTTTTTCTTAAATAAGCTCGGTCTAGTGAGTCAAATATGAACTATTAAGAGTAAAATACGATAAAAATCAAGATATATCTCCTTTTTTCTAGTCATTGGCACCAAATTTGGACTCAATCAGAGAAGCAGTTAAGAAAATATGGCCTCAAAATGTTTAGATAAAGCTCCCCCTATTTTTGGAAATATACAACTGACCTTTCCCATAATCAATCCAGTTCTTCCTCACACATCAGGATCTGTGGCGGCTGCAAAGACAACTCTTGAATATGTTGTCTTTTAATATAGGGGATATCGTTAAACTTTGATTTTCTTTCATTTAAAGGGACTACATGTATTATTCAATCACATTAAAGCTGATTTTCTGTCTCATGTATAATTTCAATTTGGACCTACTAAGAATGAGGGAGACATTTTCCTAAAAAATCCGATCTTTTGGAGGGGGTTGAGTTTGAGATCTTTCTTTTAAACTCTGCGTTCATGTTTCGGTTTAGTCTCTCGGTTTTCCCTTGACTTTAATCATTCAGTAGATTGAATTGGAAATTTCGTCCAAATCTGGTTGCTGATTTGAGTCTCTCTCTCTCTCTCTCTCTCTTTATGTCAAGAGTACGAAGTGATTTTTCACAGCAGGCCGGGTCTAACTGCTTAGCGGCGGCCATTAGGCCTCTTCCTCTCCTCCGTCTGCAGCTATTCTCTGCAGCATTGTTGGCTGTAAACACATCGAGAGGGCTGCCCTTTATCTCTTCCTGTTCTCTCCTCACACATGCAAAGCACAACAAAACATACAAACCAAACAGCACAAGCCCCGGGAGCTGCATGGGAAAGAAGCCTGGGAGCAAGAAGCTACAGTATGTGTTTCAGATTCGCCGCTGCTGGTGTCTGGGCTTAACATGCACACACGTTTAACGAGCCACATTTGCATCTTTGTCTGCAAAACTCCGGTTTGAGGGTTATTCTCAAAGAGAAGGAGTCAGTTTTTTTTCCCCAAATCACTCTTTGTTCCAGTGCCCCAAATTGAGGGTGAGGCGTCACTTTTAGAGACACTAATGACGACCAGAGGGTGTAAAACGTTCTCCCTGTTTTTAAAACGGAATGAAACATCAAAATTATTCCCTGCTCCGTGATCCCAGTTCCTCTCCTGTCGGCAAGAAGGAGCAATTTTGTGGTTTGCAATTTAATTGTCCTGGTTGAAAACGTCGCTTTCGGAATGATGGAAAGTAAACACTTTTATTAAGCTAAAGGACATTTTTGCGTGCAACTCCTATGTCATCATATTTCAAATCCAAACGTTTTGTTTTTTTATGCCTCTTCAACGACAGCTTTAATAGTTTGGCGCCCTTCGTCCGTTCGTTTATGTCATCAAAAAACAGTTTTCCCTGTAAACGTCTCAAACAGCGAGAAGGCCAAAGGGTCAAATATTTTTCACAAAAATGTAAATACGAAAAAAAGAAATACAATAGACAAATATAAATTTGTCGAGCAGCAACATTCTTTTTTTCTTTCCTGCACATAAATAATCTCACGACCTCTCAGATTACTCGTGACCCCCTGGAAGAGGCCCAAACCACAGGTTGGAAGTCACGCTACTAAATAAAATCTCGACCAGCTACTACAGTGAAATGCGACTGATGCATTACTGCCCGCCTTTTTACCCATAAGAAGTGTCACTAACCGTTTTAATGCCATGAAATGTTCCTTAGAGACCTTTATTCTTTATTTTTAACTCATGAGATGTTCCTTAGAGACCTTTAACCTTTATTATTAACTCATGAAATGTTCCTTAGAGACCTTTATCCTTTATTTTTAACTCATGAAATGTTCTTTAGAGACCTTTATCCTTTATTTTTAACTCAAATATTCTTTAAAGACCTTTATCCTTTATTATTAACTCATGAAATGTTCCTTAGAGACCTTTATCCTTTATATTTAACTCATGAAATGTTCCTTAGAGACCTTTATCCTTTATTATTAACTATTGAAATGTTCCTTAGAGACCTTTATCCTTTATTTTTAACTCATGAGATGTTCCTTAGGAGACCTTTTTATATTTTTAACTCATGAAATGTTTCTTATAGACCTTTGTCTTTTATCTTTAACTCATGAAATGCTCCTTAAAGATCTTTAACCTTTATTTTTAACTCATGAGATGTTCCTTAAAGACCTTTATCCTTTATTTTTAACTCATGAAATGTTCCTTCAAGACCTTTATCCTTTATTTTTAACTCGTGAAATGTTCCTTAGGAGACCTTTTTATATTTTTAACTCGTGAAATGTTCCTTAGGAGACCTTTTTATATTTTTAACTCATGAAATGTATCTATATTTTCATTTCAATCCATTTAGCAATTTGAATTTGTCGTGATGATTTATTTTTCAAATGTGGAAAAGAAAATGACGGTAGATCCTGATCTAATATCACAGATAGTATCTCGATAACATTGGTCTATTTTGTTGTTATTCTATTATTTCATTGATCTATAAATTAATAATTGATCGATATATGAATAAATTGGTCCGGGTTCTTCTGGGTTAATGACATTATATACACAATAATGCGAATGGTTTATCAGTATAATGTTATTTGTGATACTTTAAGTATGTTCTAATTATACATCGATTCATTCTGCATCTCTATTATTCTATTTATTCTACTTGTTGATGTATTTTATGTTTTTGATTGGTATATTTTCACATCATTTTCACTTGTGAATAAATTGGTCTGGGTTCTTATGCGTCAGTGACACAAAATACACAATACTGTGAAGGATGAATCAGTAAAAGTGAAGAAGATTTGATACTTATACTCTACTTCTCTGCTAATAAACGTTTCGAATGGTTGTTGGATTCAGTCTTCTAGCCTCAGTGAAGGATCGGAGTTAATCCTCCATGGACTATGTGGGACAAAGAGCTTGATTTCGAAGAAAATGAAAGATTAAAATCAACAATATAAATAGCACCTTGTGTAAACTCATGAAAATACTTCATGCTGCCTTTCATCTAAATCGTACCTGATTAAGCTAAAGTCCCTTTCAGAATCGCAGAAGCTCAGAAAATCAAAGTGCCGTCCTTCGCCTGACTTTCACCCCCACAATCCACAGAGCGACCTGCAGCGCTCTCTCCTCGTAATCCACTGCCAAGATCTGTGTTTTTATCTGGCTTTGAGTCGTTCTGTGACGTTGTTTGCCAAGGATAACCGAGAGCGGTCTGCTGGTGCCGCGAGATCAAAACCAGCTGTTCCAGGCGTTGTCCACGAACTTTATTGTTCACCTGGAACGCCGTAAATCAATATCGCAGAGCCTTTGCAAAAATATTTGTGTCTGAAGAACCTTTAATTAATGATTAACCTTTGGAATTGCTCTTTCGTGCTTTTGGGTTGATTTAAGTCATAATAGCAGAGAGAAGTCAGCTGAAATGTCAGGATTGGGTTAGAGCCTCTTGAATAATGTCAACATACGAACCGCAGCGACTCGCCGAGTAAAAGCTCTTTACCTGTAGACGTGTTAAACAGCACACCACGGTACCCCCGTCTGGGATTTTTAATCCATAAACATCACCTTTGGTACTTTCCGTCGTTAAACAAACATCATGGATCTGGCTGTGAGCTTTTGCCGATGATGCGTTACTGTTTGCAGAAAGCCTGCAACAGGTGCAGGATATGATTGGGCAAGATTTTCTGTGTTTTTCGGCGTCTGAACTGTGAAAATTACCGTCAAACGTTTTAGAGCATTGAACTAGAGTCAGTGACAGCAAGGGTTTATCCTTGAAATGCCCCTAGTCCCCTGCATTGACCAAGTAATCCCCAGATTTAACCCTTAAAGTCCCAAAAACTGTGTTGCCATAATAAAAAGCTCCCCCTGCTGGGTAAAAAAATGTATTACTAGACTAAAACATGAATTATACAAGATAAATCTCCTTGAGTTGTCTCGTTTGGACTTAATGGATCCCACGGTTATGAGGTTATGTCCGAAAACAGGTTGCTTTTTTTCCCGTTAAAAAGCACCGCCAGGGAATAAAATATGATTACAGTAAAATAATACATACAGAAGATATTTCTCCTCGAGACAATTCATATGCACCAAAGTTGGACGAAACTGGACCACTGGGCAGAAAGTCCTGTATAGTGTTTGTAGAACAACTGTGATTCCTACTCATGTACGTGAATTCTATTGTTGCTATGTTGAGAGTTCTACCAGAGAGAGTAAATTTGTGGGCAATATCTTCTGCAGCATGTTCTCCTATCATGAACCTTCAAGAATATGTTCAAACGTATTTTTCAGGGTTGATTTAAACTCTTACACTTTAAGCACATTATCGATATTTCACCACAGGTTTTTGGTGCTTCATTATTCAAGATAAGCCCTAATCCCCACGAGAAACTGAGGACCGTCATGATCTGACACCAGTGCAACAGAACCGGTCGGAGCTCCAAGCTGCTGTTCCCAGCCTTACCTGTTCACCGGTCCGTGTGGTCTCCTCTATCTTCAGCCGCCTCCGTCACTGTCTGTCTGTATGTCCGATTTGGAATTTCCCATCAACCTGAACTATATTTTCTTGTGTTTGGCTGTAAAGTATGTTGAGCAAAGGTTGGAGGAGGCGTGTTCTGCCGCTGCCTCCGAGAAGGTCAGGTTAATGGATAACTCGGTAACTAAGGTGCGCTCCCTCCCTCCCGCCCACCCACCGCTCCTCCTCTCTGTCCAATGCTGTCCCCTCAGCACCGCCAAACCAGGAAGAGGTAAAATGTGACTTAAGGGCAATATTTCCACAATTTCAACTGCCTCTGTGCTTACATAAGCAGAACCAGCAGAACCTGTTTTCTGTAAATAGAGGCCTGGTTGATGCAGTTGGGTTCCCAGTGGGTGAAAGACTAATCGTTTTTTCCTCTTTTGTCCTCTCCCAAGTTTAATTAGTCACCCTGCCAGACACCATACCTCACTTTGTTTACCTCAAATGTAAGCCCTTCTCTCCGCCCTTTCCAGACGAGGGAGGAAATATGACAAGATAAATTTTAATGCGAGTGGGAGGTTGTTTTTTTTTGGTTTAAGACACGCGGCCTGAGGGGAGAAAACAAACCTTTGTGGCTCTGAAAGAAAGAGCAAGGTGACCCTGAAAACAATAGGGTCACTTCCTGTGTTCTCTGCCTCTTCGCATCTCCCTCCCTTGCTCTTCCTCCTCCCCTCCCTGCCCCGATATGTTCCAGGATGCTTAGGCTGCATGTCTTGGGGCAGATGGCAGGACCAGGATGGGTTGGGACGGTAAAATGATAAGTCAGCATCAGCTGAGAGAAGCAGAAGGGTTTCCCGCCGATGATTCTGAGGGCTGTTTGCTGAGGGCTGACTGCTGGATTATCAGTGACATGCCAGGTTGTTTTTGCTTCACGATGGGTCTAATGAGTAATTCCGAGGGTTTACCTAACATACTTTAAAGGAGCAGGGCACCCAAAAATGAAAATTCCGGTGTTCCTCAAACTAAGACCTATGGGATATAAGATTTGACCCCTGTTTAAAGGAACAGGGCACCCAAAAATGAAAATTCAGGTGTTCCTCACACTAAGAACTATGGGGTATAAAATTTGAAAATGTTGGATTCTTAATGATGAGTTTTTGAGTTACGTCCGAAAAACTGTTTAATAAAAAAAAAAATATATATTAAAAAAAAACAGCACACCCGGCCCCTAGTGGTTAAAATTGTAAATATTACAGTAAAACACAATATATACGACGTAGATGTCCGCGGGTCGGTTTATGTGCACCAAATTTGAAACGATTCGGACCCACGGTTAGGTTAAGTTTTGTCGAAAAACAGGGTTTTTCATAAAAAAGTCTTTTTCACCCTAGTGGGTAAAATATGAACTATTAGAGGACAATTTGATATTTACAATACAGATCACCTCGACTCGATTCAAATGCACCAAATTTGGGATGAATCGAACCAACGGTTGAGAAATTAAGGCCAAAAACATTTGGAAATATAGAACATTCCCAAAATCAATCCAGTTCTTTTTCACACCGAGGTGGATATGGGTGTAAAACCTGAAAATGATCCATTAACTTTTCTTTGTTTCATGTCCAGAAAACAGTGTTTCTTCGTAAAATACAGAAGCTCCTCCTAGTGGATAAAACAGGACATTTAAGAGCCTCCTCGAGTCGATTCATACGCACCAGATTTGGTCCAACGGTTGAGAAATTATGGCCTAACAGTTTTTGGGATAGAACTCCCTGTAGTGTCAGATCTACACGACCAACTTTTCACAAATTAGCTATTCCTCGCATTAAGATTAAAAAAAAATTGAAAACGATACATGAAACAGTTTGAGTTTTTGACCCACGGCGGTGATGATGATGACAAATCCATAATATCCCCGTCTTCTTGAGGATATAAAGAAAACTCTCTCTGTTGTATTTATCATTTAAAAAAAAAAAAAAAAAAGACAGTAACCTTGAAGAATACTCTTTAAATTTAGACAAAATCTCCGATCATCCTGTAATAAGATGAGAATAAGAATATGTATTTAAAATTCCATGTTATAGCTGACACATGCACTCACACAAACACACACAGATTGAGAGAGGGACGCAAACGTGACTTACTATCAATGGGTAAACTGAGTCTGTGAGGATTCAGGCTACCGCTCTATTCTGTCAGGAGAGTTGAGAGGCAGACACGGAGCACCTGAAGAATTAAAACGGTGCGACGTGAAACTGTCATGTACTTCTAAAAAGATTCATTCCAAAAGCCATGTCTTGAAATTTTATTTTTCATTTTCCATCCATACTCTGACCTCAAGAGTTTTGGGCCTTCTGTTTTTTTTACATGAACCCCACAGGTCAGGGATCCAGTCAAACGCAGGGAGACCGAGTGTTTTTAGTTTTTGGGTAATGAGGTCATGAAGTGCGCCGCTCTATGAACGAAAGCTGCACAAAGTAAACATGTCAAGCCTGCTCTGTTTTACAAGGGAGCGCCTGTATTACGTCTAAAGCCACACATTTCGTCAGATGACGAGAAGATTTTTCTTCTTCTGTTTGAGGCAGGAAATGATTGCATTTTTCATGATGACTTGCGTTTTATTTCCCCGAAAAATACGTGGTTATTGAATCGTCATAGTCATTAAGGTGATAACTCAAAAACTATTACATGGATCATTTTTACATTTTATGCACACATACAGCTTAGTGTGAGGAAGAACTGGAGTGATTTGGGGAAAAGTTGGATATATTTTTCCAACACTAGGGGGAGCTTTATCTCCAAAAGCTTTTTTATTTATCCACCATTGGTAGGATTTAGTCAAAACGTGATGCATATGAATCGACTCAAAGAGGTTTATCTCAAACTTATCATAATTTACTCCAATAATAATTATTGGACCCACAAGGAGAGCTCTTTTTTTTGGACATAACATCCAAGATTTAGTCCAAAGTTGGTGCAGAATTCAAAGGATTTTTACTCTTATAGTTCAGATTTTACTCACTATTGGAGCTTTTTATACCAAAAAAACAAACACTGTTTTTCAGATCCAACTGATATTTGAGGAGACGCAAACAGGAGCCTTGCATGTACAATGCAGGGGATTAGGGGGCTTTGCGGGGATATACCCAGAGCAGACTAGAGTCAGGAGTCCAAAAACAATCCCAAGTCAGTACCGAGCAAATCCGGAAAAAAATAAACAGGGACACACTTTCAAGGGAACACATTTGTGTGACAACGAGGCATCGACGGGGAAAAGGCACAGAGTGAAAGGCGAGCACAGACTATATACACTGAGTTAACGAGTCAGTGAGACACAGCTGGACGGGGAACACAGGTGAACACAGGTGAACACCATGAACAATCACACAGGAGGAGAAGAGAGTCACATGACAGACACAGAGAGGGGGAAGGAGTATAACAAATGAAGAATAATAAACAGATAAAAACACTAAAAAGACAAAAACAAAGGCTATACGACAGGAAAAGTAAAACTGTCTAAACAACATATTTAACACTTTCAAAGTGAAACAGGAACAAGGACCAGAATGATAACGAGGAAAATAAAAAAAGGGAACCAAAACAGAATAAAGCAGAAATAACTCAACAGTCGTGAGATTCTGTCAGGGACAACAGGGTGGGGCTAGTTTTTAACATTTTCATTAGTTTCACGGCGGCGACAACATGGGAGCGTCTTTGACCGCACCTTCGGCTGTAGTTCTTAACCGCGGCTTAAGCTAAGAACCAAAGAAAAGTCTCTGCGTTGTTTGGGATCCAGGTGGCGGTAAACATTGAGATGAGCTGCAGTTATCTTGCTGATCCCATAAGTCGAATGTTTTTTCTAGCAGTCCCCTCAGTCCATTTAGTGCGAGCAAACATAAGCACAGTTAAGGTCATTAGTGGCGGCAGCGAGGCTGTTATCAGATTGTGGATAAGACTTCTGGAGGAGACGGGGGGCTTCCCCTTCTTCTTCTACCATGGGATGTTTACCTTTTGTCCTCTCGGTCAAGTGGTGGGTGTCTGCCGGAAGATGTGAAGCCCCAGCTCGCTGTAAGGGAAATAACAACACGTGTCAAACTGTACCTAACAATGGACAACGGGACCTGAGGAAGAGCTATGTGACAAACAAACCCGCGACCGGCCTTTATGCACCGAGATCAGGCAAAGAGCCGCAGAGCCGGGCAGACGGGATCAATTGTCTCAGTTTTTTATTAGCTCTCATAAAGCTCCCTGATTTAGCCTCTTCTGCTCTGGCGCATAAATAATTCTCTCTGTGGCCACTATGTCAACGGACCTCCACTCAAAATCATGTGTACCTCTGAAATTCAGCTTTACAAATCAACCTTTTTTTTTTTTTTTAGATTTTTCACAGTATATTCCTTAATTGATTCAATCTTTTTTATTTCCACACAGCACATTCGCTTATTTATAAATGTATATATATATATATATATATATATATATATATATATGTATATATATATTTAACCTTACTGTAAAAGCAGTTAAAAACAAATTCTCTCTGCTGGATTAATAAAGTTACTGAGAAAAGAAGAAAAAAACTGTCATTATTCTGTTCTTAAAAAACAGGTTTGTTAAATTTATGTACTTTTATAATTTCAACTGGTTCTACAAAAATAGTTTCATCCACATCCAGATATAAGTTTTAGATTTAAGTGAAACTGTAATTTATACCGGGATTTTTTTATATAGAATTAGCGGGACTGGTTGACTTGATACATAAAAGCTAGGGTATATCCCCAAAGCACCCCAACTCCCCTGCATTGTACGAGCAACCTCATTGATTTAGCTCTGCAAATTATATTTATGTCTGAGTTATGTCTGAAAAGCAGCATTTTTCATTGAAAATGCTCCCCCTAGTGAGTAAAATATGAACTATTTGAATAAAATACAACCTATGAAAGATAGATCCCTTCAAGTCGATTCATTTGCACCATAGTTGGACAATATCGGACCGACAATTAGGAAGTCATGTCCGTAAAACAATGTTTTTTCTAAAAGAATGCAAGGTAGACCTCCATGAGGTAAATTTGGACAAAATCGGGCCAATGGTTGATATGATAAATGGTGAACTGTATTTGTATAGAGCTTTTCTCATCTGCTTGACCCCAGAGTGCTTTACAACTCTTTGGGAGCAACTTGGGGTCCAGTATGTTGCTCAAGGATACTGGAGGGGATCGAACTACCGACCTTCAGATAAGTGGATGACCGCCCTGCCAACTGAGCCACCGTCGCCAGTCAACATAAAGCTCCCCCTAGTGCTGTAAATATAGAACCAACCATTCCCAAAATCAACCCTGTTCTTCCTCACATGAAGATCTATATGGTTATAAAACTTATAACCTTGTAATGGTTTTTGAGTTATTATGTTATTTATAAAACTCTTTTTTTCTTTAATGTGTGGGCTGATGCGGTGAACAAATGTGGTGTGTAACCACATAAGTGGGATTATTACAGGGTGATTGAGGCACATTGTTGACATATTTGTGAGTCCTCCTCTGGCCTCCGTCTGGAAATGCGATGATAAGAGCGAGACTCTCTGCACATCTGCTTGAAATCTGAAAATCTGTAAATCTGCCAATAAAACAGCTGCAACTTCATTCCAACTGAACGACATTCTCTGAATTGTCTTTTAATATCCTGGCTTGTATATCTAATGTGATTCTGTTTTACAATCTACAACTCCATCACACAAGTGTAGTCAACTGAGACAAAGTTAAGTCATTATTCTCATGCAAAAACACTAATTTCCATAAATGTTCAGTTATGTAGATCCAAGAAAACATAGATTTCTTTAAACTGTCACTGATTTATAATAGCAAATCTGAGAGTTATGAGTGTTATTTTTGTTTTCTTTCATATTATGTTTTAATGATATTTCAATAATGACTTTTTTTAATGGTTTTATTGTTTTTACTGCTTCCAGGGATTCCTCCGTGCATTTAGGAAGGCTTCTCAGTTAAGTTCCTGTTTTTACACTTCCTGGTTTTCCAGTGGTAAAAGTAGTAGTTGTAGTTGTTTTATGCCTGGTGTGTCGAAGGGCACGGTGACGATGGGCAGTTTGGACTATATTCGCTTAATTGTTTTATTGTATATCCTGTTTTTATGGTTCTTCATTTGCTTTTTTATGGTCTATTTTGGTGCTGTATGTGGATGAGGGTAGTGGGTGGAATACTGTTTTTATAGTGTTACTTTCTCGTGTATGAAAAGTGCTAAATAAATTAAATTTGATTGATTATGTATGTCGTATTTTATGTTATGACTGTTATGATTAATGCATATTTCCACATGAGTTGGTTTGTATGGACTGCAAGGATCAATACATGTGTTTTTAATGTACGTATGTATGTTTTTAATTGAAGACCCCCCCATTATTAGCTACAGGGAAAAACGAATGAGGACCCTAACAAATGAACTCTCTCGGCGCTCTAATATTATAACCAATTTGCAGCTAAATGATTGCAAAAATGAATTTCTTTTTGTATGGTTTTCCCACTCATGTTCCGTTTCTCTGCTGCTGTGAGGACCCATTTCCTCCTGAGGGTGCTTTACATCATTTCATTTATTTCCTGACAGATTTGCGTGTGGTTTAACATTACTTACCTCACTTATTTAAAATGCTCTTGGTTGTTTGACTTGAGCTGCTGCCACGTCTTGCAGGTGTAATACTGTATACAGGAAAGGGATACAAGTATCAGACTTCCAGTTTCTCACTTTCCTCTTTAATGCATAGCATTTAAATGTATTTTTTCTCACTGTTCAGGTTGAACGATTGCATCTTATTACAACATCTACTGTATATAGAACGCACAGCTTGATACCTACCCGCACCCACCGGCATTCTCATCCATATTTCATGACCCAAACGCCGATGAATCTAAACGGCGTGTTTTTTCATCGACGATTTGAATCGGTGTTTGTTTTGGACGTCACGGCTGTGCGAACACGCTCTTTAACACGACGGTGAGTGATAAACTCGCTGTGGAAAAATGAATTTGCTTCCTCAAGCGAAGAAACAGCTCCGCTGTGGCTCGCTGTGTGGTACGTGCGCCGGCTTACTGTGGGTCCGCTAACTTTTGGGGGAGATTCATGTAAAAGTCAACACATTCTTAATCAGATCCAAATGTGCGTGTTTCTATTCCCTCTGTGGGTGCTGTGGAAATATTTATGCAAAAAGTGAGAGAGCAGCAGGATTTAGTAATAGTTCAGCGAGGAATTTGTGTTGAAATGTATCTCATGGCGGTAATAATTACACAGTACTTACTACTTTTTCAGGTTCTGCCCGCAGAGGAGATCTATATCTGCAGCCCCCACTGTAGGTGTCCAGACTGTGAAATTATTTAGAGCGGCAGGCAGAGTGGGCCGGAAACCAATACACCTTTTGCTGCCGGCAACTCGTTAAATCATTACACGTATCATTTCTCATGGGTTCTTGGACAGGAAACCACAAAGGGCCTTAAAATTAGAGAACTTATATGCACAAATGCTGAACCGGTCAATGCAGGAACAGTATGTGATACAGAACCAGCCGTGCCCCCCTGCTATCCAGCTTCACATCATTATGAAATATTCAGATTATTTTAAAAAGATGTTATTATTAGATTATGTTAAAAGAAAGTTTTCCGGATTGCTCTTTTAAGGCTTGCGTTTATCATGTAGGATCTGTGGCGGAAGCGGCAGATACTGATAAATCCTGGGAACTATCGCTGAATACGATGGTATAATCAGGTAATAGGAGAACCCGGGTAGAAACGCTGCAGCGGGTGATGAGATGATGAAACCCGGGTGTGGGGTTGGGCCAGGAGTCAGGTGAGCCTGCTTCCACCCCGACACAGCAAAGGGAAGCAAGGGGAGAGAGACAGAACCACGCCAAAACACCAAACCCAGACGGAAGCACTGAAAATGTTGAACTATATATTTTATTTTTTTGCAGATTATGGTTTCAAACTGTTTACAGGGATTATTTGTCTTCATATGTGTATAACAATTGGGATATTTACTACAGCCTCAGTATTAATTCTAACCTGGAAAATGTTCATTGGTTCTACCTCGCTCAGTAGTTACATGATAAAATAATGATAAAGATGCAGATAAAATCCCTGTTTTCTTATTAAAACAGATGTGCAGTGACAAAAAAACTAAAAAAAAGCTGGAAAGGCTTTGGTCTTACATGTGAGTGGTAGTGTTACATATCAGACAATCCTGTTTGGACATTGTTCCACCAGCATTCTCTACTCTCCGTCTCTGCTAGCTGGTTGCTAATGGGAACTGGAGGCTACGGCTTCTAAGCTGTGTGAGCATGCCTGAGTGTTTGTGTGTGTGTGTGTGTGTGTGTGTGTTGAGAAAACAGCTATCAGACAGGAGCCGAGACCCTCCACCTCCAGCCCCGCCATCACCTCCACAGGCCTTTTCCTGCCTGTAGGGTGATTCCTGCCCCTGTGCTCCATCCACTTCCTTCACACACATATCAGCCTCCACCAGCAGCACCTCTTCCTGAATCAGGCTCAAGTTCTCTGGACGCTGTAGACAAGCAACGACTCATCTATCTCTCTCTGTGTGTCTCTTTCCAGCTGTCTCTGCTTTCTTTCCCTTCAAGTATTCTCCGACTCAATCAATCTTTTTCCCATCATATGCCCGGGCGATTAACTGAATCGTACTGCCGAGACTTGGGTGACAACATTCTCGAGCCAAGGATTTTTCCAGGTTCCTTAAAAAAGATGATTTAATATTCCAGAGCCAGGTTGGCGAGATCCAGTACCACTCCCTTTCCACAGCTTCCTTAAACCCCGTGCTCCTATGGGACACATGTTCTGTTTTTTATCGTTACAATTTGCACAGATTACTTAGACAATAATAGTAATGACAGAAACATCTGTTCTACGTTGAGTTTCTTACCATACCTAAATAAGAGCATAGCGCAAATCTGACTTTTGTTTCATTTGGTCCTGTGACCACAAGTGCAAAAAATGTGGAATATTATTTCATTTTAATTATTATTTATTTATTTATTTATTATTATTATTATTATTATTTATTTATTTTTTGATAACAAAAGAGCAAAATCTGTGCTATAACATTAACTGTACCAAACTGAATGGAATTAAAGACCTAATTTTTTAAAATAATTTTTTGTTTGTTTGTTTGTTTGTTTGTATTCTTGGAGCCGTGTTTGATATGTAAACAAGCGTCGGTTCACGTTACAATAATCTAAAGAATGCAGTAAATGCATAATCCGGTACCACTTTACAATAAGACAGCCTTTATAAAGGATGTTAAAATGGGTTATAAATGGGTTATAAATTAAGTCGTAAACACTTTATAACTCATTACTTAAAATTTATAAACAGCTTATAATATAATTTTCAATTTATCAGAATTGGTCAGTATTTGGCAACAAAAAGTGAGCTCTACAGATAAGTGTGCTCACTATTTGGCAAACGTCAGGTATCTGTTTCCCTTTATATCTAATGACTTATAGAGGCTTATTAATGATTCGCAAAGCCTGATTAGTTAACTACATAAAAGCCATTTATAAATTCTTAATGAGGGGAGTCATATTGTAAAGTCGGACCAGGATGTGTCTGATAATTGTGAAAAACAGTGTTACCCTGTTTAACCCTAAGCCTACGCTAAACGCTGACCTCATGCTGTTATGATAGAGCTTCCTCAGTCTGATCTGGAGGATTTCCATAACACCACTAATGAGGTGTGTATCTCTGTTTGTACAGTATATCTACCTGTGTGAGGTCAGCGGTGTGTCTAAAATCAACATTCATCAACGTCCATGACTACTCGCAGCGTTTGTTGGGTGTCAGACAAGCAGGTCGGCCTATTCAGCATCTGGCGATAGACCCAGATCACCTTATCCCCATCCCTGGTGCCCCAGCCTAACCTCAGGAGGCAGACTGGGATACCAGGGTTATGTGGAGGGTCACACTGCCTCAATTAAGGGCCATGTTTCTCCGTTTTTCCACAACTAGACTAATGAATGGACCAAAATACAATATAACTGTTGATTCATATCATTCACATTCGTGAGGGTGCATACTATTAAAGTCACAAAAATGTACACAATACTACATATACTACTGCCTATAAGGCAGGTCTAAATCATGAAAAAAAGACAGATAATGGGAAATTTTAAGGTGGATATAATTTCACAACTAGGTGATAAAACAATAAACTGAATAAATCACAGCTGAAACATTAAGTCAAAAGACGTACCAGAAGTCATTTCAATCTGTAGAGATAAGCGAATAAAGTAATGATGATATCGATTACATCAGAGATCATTAGTCTACTGCGCTCAGCAGTGAGATGTATTGCATTGGAGTCCAGACAGTGGTGGTGACTGATGACTCTGCTGAGACTGATTCATGATAAAACTGTGAGGATTGGGAGGATATGAAGGGGTGGAGGGTGTGAACCATGAAGAACCATGAAGTTCATGAAGAAGTCAGGCTGTGCTGTTGGACAGATTAGAACAGTTGGTGAATGCAGGACATTCGGAACTGAACATGCTTTGAAGGTGTGACCGACAGCCTGGTATGAAAATATACATCATAGCCCAAGTGTGCAAAGGGATAGTCTTCCTGGCTGAACTGAAATGGCTAGATTTTTGTTACTGCGTTGGGTTTTGCACTGATATTTTCCTTATTGTTTCCAACTGGGATCAAATTCAGGTTTATTCAAGGTTGAAATCTTTTGATTTGCATGCTTGTCACTATAACAAGCCTTCAAGGAAGTGGCCAAAAAATGACGATGTGTGTTTAAACATTAATCACGGCGGATAGATTTTCATTGGCAGCAGTAGTTGTTTGACAATGAAGACAACTCCCATAATCCCTCTGTACTTCACTACATCATCAAACTACATCCTCGCTTCATTTTCACAGACAGCCGCCCTCCCCCTCCCCACCCTGTGACCCCACTCAACCCCAACACCCTCCTTAATTTTTTTTCAATTTCAATAGCTGCTCATAACCATTTTAACATGTTAAGGTTATTGAACGTTCAACACATTCTGATTTAAAGTTGTCTAACAGTATATTAGCGGGCCTAAACACATAAATGTCCAAATAATGATCAACTAGCCTTCAGAGCACCAGCAGTACTTCTGTCTGGACAGGCCCCCTTTTCTCAGCCTCGTTACTCAGGCCTCTGGGGCGGCTGTAGCTCATGAGGTGGAGTGGTCCATTCCCAGAGTCTGCAGTCTACATGTCGCCCGGTGCTTGTGCAAGACCCTGAAGTTGCTCTCGATGGCCGTTCCATTGTTTTGAATGATGGCGTGAACGGTTGCTGTTCCTGATGAGCATGTGGCGCCTTAAATGGCAGCCTCTGTCATCACTGTGTGAATGTTTGTGTGAAATTCTGACTCGTGTCGTGAAAGCGCTTTGTTTGGTCGAGCAGACTAGAAAAGCGGTATATAAAGACGTAAAACAGAACCTTAGATATCTATCGTTTTCATCTCTTTATTTTATTTGACTAGGAAATGTTGTCTGCTAACAGTAACAACAAGTCAATCAATCAATCAAACTTTTTTTATATAGCACTTTTCAGAAAGTGACCCAAAGCACTTTACAGGATAAGAACAATATGCCCTTAGCCCCTCACTCCCCAAAACTCCCATCCACATAAGAGGAAGATGGAGTACAAAATGGAGCAAAGCAAGAACTATAAAAACTGGATATGCAATAAAACGATTTAATTAACCAGCGTCAGGAAACACTTTCATAAATCTTCCAAAATGCACAAGAAAACATTGGAGGCAGTAAAAACAATAGAGTAAATATGAAAAGTAACTAAAAAGAGGAAAATAATGCAAATCCATCTTTTTTTGACCCCTTGTATGCATCAGGCGCTATAACAATTAGCAAAACATTTCTTTGAAAAATTAGAAATATTTTGACAGTTGCTATTTTTTTTACATTTTTCTTCCACCAGAGTTTCAGCCTTTATCGGTTTAGTGATTACTTTATTTGCATATTTAGATGATAAAACTTTTCCTACTACCTCATTCAAAATTACGGCATGAACTGACCTTCAACTTCGTCATGTTCTTTAAATGCATTAAACGTAACGGAAAACCTGTTGGGAACACATTTTTGGATTTTGATAAAGGTGTGTATCTCTCATTACATGCATAAATATTCTGGCCAGTACTCAGTATCAGAGAGAAATCAAAGGTTTCAGACTTATTTTTAATACTGTTTATGTTATGGTTTAGTTGAAGTTAGTTTTAGGGGCAGGTGAATGTAGGGTGTCAATAAGGGGTCCTCATCTGTATAGGATTATAAGAATATGTGTGTGTGTGTGTGTGTGTGTGTGTGTGTGTGTGTGTGTGTGTGTGTGTGTGTGTTTGTGTGTGTGTTGTGGGGCTGGGGGAGGTAGAAAAAGGGTTGAGTGATAATGAACATACACACATCTCATCATGCATTTTGTTTTCTCCATTATCCATACATAGTGTATTGTGTAAATAAGGGGTCCTCAGCAGTATAGGAATATAAGAACGTGTGTGTGTGTGTGTGTGTGTGTGTCTTGCGGGGCTGGGGGCGAAGGAGGTAGAAAAAGGGCTGAGTGATAATGAACATACACACATCTCATCATGCATTTTGTTTTCTCCATTATCCACACATTCTAAACTGATATCATCATCTGGAGTTAAGACGACGTAATATAGCGTTTACTCTGCAGCTATACACTACTTTTAATTTTATAATAATAATAATAATAATACATTTAATTTATACTGCACTTTACATTTGGATCAAATCTCAAAGTACTTTACACTTTCTGCTCAACCTGCAGCCATGCTGACTTAGCCCTTTCTTGTCCCGTGTGGATCCGTTTCCTATATCACTCCATGTTTCAATCCATCTGTTGGAGGCGTCGTCCTCTTAAGGTTACTTCAATGACGGCTGGGCTCTGTGAGAAAGTATACAGTGGAAAGTGACAGGATGTATGGGCGAGAAGAGGAAGTGGCAGGCAGTAAACTTTGGAAACCAACGTCCCAGTTGGTCGTGGACTGAGACGCTCCTGTCTCCGTCCAGTGCACTATTATTTGTTGAGTATCTCTATATGCTAAAAATATTCTAGTTGAGGTCATGGATCGTTTCATGACCGGACGCCTGTTCTGGATCTGGATTGACGGTAATCATATTCCTCATAGAAACATAAAAAAAAAAGAGATCCAATTTAATATTAGATGAAACGGAGACCGTTTCACCTGATTTTATATTTTCCCATTTGGTTTACTGCAGCAGAATGAAGACATTCACTGATTGACTCCAGAACGTCCAGAACTCACCTGCCGGGATTTCAATCGGATCTGAGATGTGATCCCATCATCATTAATCTGCCCAAGGGAATCAAGGATTGATTGTGGGAAAGATTGGTTGTATATTTCTGAAACTAGGGGTAGCTTTATATCCAAAAGATTACCGGCAAACATTTCTCAACCGTTGGTCCAATTTAGTCCAAACTTGGTGCTTTGAATCGATTCAAGGAGATCCATCCTTTTGATATATTTTCCTAACTAGGGATTCTTCCTAACCATAGGTTCTATTGAAACCACAATTGTTGCATATTGCATATTAAATATTTTCCAGACATACCTCAATATCTTTCCTGGATCATTTTCAAACTTTATATCCCAATGGGCCTCAGTGCAAGGAAGAACTGTGTTGATTTTGGGGAAGGTCGGTCCTATGTTTCTGACCCTACGTGGATCTTCAAACGATTTCCGGACATAATGTCTTTACAGGTGTTCCGATTTAGTACAAATTTTGGAATGTACCAGTAACAAGGTAGGAATCGTGTCGAGGAGATCGATCTTGAATAAATAAAAGTTTTACTAAAATAGGTCATATCGTACTCACTAGGTGGAGCTTTTTACCCAAAAGTTTCTTTGAACACAACTTCCTGACTGTTGGTTCAATTTAGTCCAACTTTGGTGCATATAAATTAAATAGAATAGATCTATCATGTCTATCACATGTCTTACTCTAATAGTTCGTATTTTATTCACTAGGGGGAGCTTTTTGCGAAGAAATACTCTGGACATATCTGTATATTTAATTTGAGGAGTTCAACAGGGGGGATTTGCTTGTGCAAGTTATTCCTACAATCAGTTTTTTATAGTGCTACATGCCGCCACGTTGCAACAGTCATGAATGAAATAAACGTGGCGCCCACTAGTTGAACTCAGCGGAGTGAAATGAAACTTTGTTGATAACCTCACAGAAATAATACTACTCTTATCCAGATATTATCACTTTATCTTCGGGGAAATACCATTTTGTAAGGCCGGAGTCATAAACTCTTAACTAATAATGCTTACATAGATTTGCTTTCCCAAAATGTGTCATTCTGGATCTCATTCACGAAAACACGTAACGACACTTTCAAGCGCACATGACCTTTGGAGAGGTTTCTTTCATGGGGATGGAAATGAGGGGCTTGCAGCAGTTGGGAGGAATTAAAAAGGGGGTAGAAAAGGAGACTTGAGAGGTGTGAGTGACACCCTTGCTTAGGCTCCCAGGGCCCATAAGGATCAGTGCGTGTGGAACCGGGCCAGCTCGCCACACAATGAGAGGAAATGGGAATTTAATACAAACTTTCTCACAAAGTCTCAGAGACCTCCTGCCTCCGTTGTCGTTCTGTGCTCCAGCTCCCCCATCCTTGCCATCACCACCTCCTCCACTAAAACCACAACAAAATGTCAGAAACCACTAAACCATGCCTGGGAGTGTGCTGCGGTAAATTTACTGTTATGTGGCATCTCCCCCCCCCGCCCCTACAATCCCCTCACACACTCACCACAATGACGTTTCTCAATGGTTCTGGGCAGCTAAAGAATAAAATAACACAAATGATGGACGTGAAAGGTTTATTTTTCCAAGGAGATTATAATTATAGATCATCGGAGAATCTGACCTCTTTGCTAGTTTGGTATTTGGATCTAATACCGCTAAATTGCTTCATTTTATCCATTTATTATAAATACATTTTTTTATGCTTTGGAGACTTTTTATTATATCGCTTCAACAAAAAGTACGGCATTTCATTCTTTAACATGCGTCCACTAGTCCTGAATGACAAATAAGTATCCCTGAAACCTTGAATCCTACTAAGGAGAAAAACTCTACACCAATATTTAGAAGAAGAAAATCTGCCACCTTCCTTGAAAAGCAATAATGTTGAATTCTTAAGCTACAGCGGTTCAAATCCTACATATCAAATAGGACTTTCCCAATAGTGATGGGTAATGCTTCCTCCTTCCTGACCAGTGGTGTCCCCCAGAGCTCCATCGTTGGCCCCTGATTGTTTAGCATATGCATTGGATCAAAGTAAAAGCGAACCCAAAATACAGTATCGTTGTTATGCCGATGATACACAGATCTATGTTCCATTAAAATCCAGTGAGTAGGGCAGATTAGATTCTAATTCAACTCGTCATTTCCTCCTGTCTATCCGAGATAAAGAGCTGCATGTAATAGAATCATCTCAAACTAAATGAAAATCAGTCCTAAATAAATCTCTTCCCTCGCCCAGAGTCCATCTCTATCTTAAAGAAACGTCTTGGACCCCTGTCTTCAAATGTCAATCCTGCAGTCAGAAACCTGGATGTGATACTTGATAGTGACCTTTTCTTTTGAAACAAAAAATAACCAATGTTGGGAAATCTTTCTTTTTTCTTCTTTTTTTTTTTTTTTTTATCAATTTAGGGCCATTTCCAAGATATAGTCCTTCCTCTCTGGCTCTGATCTGGAGAAGGTCATCCATGCATTCTTCATGTCATCTCATCTGGTCTGCTGTGATTCATTGTTTTCAGGGTGACGTCATTTCACAGCTGAGCTTCCAGCTCCATCATTGAGCCGCTCCACCCGTATGAGCCTGGGCGCAGTCTCAGATCTCCAGACTGAGCTCTGCTGGCTGTTCCTGAGTCCCGCCTCAGGACTAAAGGTGACCCGTCTTTTTTCAGTCAGGGCCCCTCGGCCCCGGAGGTCCCTGCCTGAGCAGCTGAGGCACGCAGAATCAGTTACATACGTATACGAAGCTCAAGAGTCTTGTTCATCGGTACACTGTAAAAAAAAAAAAAGATGAAGAAGGAATTGTTTACTGGTAACAAACAATTCAATTAAGTCTAATTATCAATTCTAATATTTAGGTTGGAAATACTTAATCGTGTCACCACTGGAAGTGATTTATTCTTAATTATAAACAACTCTTTTTTTTACAGTGTGTAATATTTGTTTTAAAATAATAAAATAATGTAATATTCATACACCGGTAATAAACAATTAGGCGATAATTATTTATTTACGGTTTTTTCGAAGGTAAAACCATGAGATATGTATTGAATGCTGTATGGAATCTGAGAAACTAACGCAGCTTAGCATCGACTAATATGTGACTGCAGTGAAAGTGAAACTATCTAAAACTCTTAAAAAATATGATCCCCCTTCATCTGTTTTTATTTCCTTGCTTGCTTATTTTTTAACTTATAATAACAGATATTTGGTATTGGAGAGACCTCTTTTCTCCATATTTATATATATATATATATATATATATGTGTATGTATGTAAATATGTATGTGGATATATCTATAATATATACACGCATATATGTCTATATGTATTTAATAATTCTTTACTGTGTCCGTGTATTTTGCACATTTTGCTGTCACTTATAAATGTTGGAGCTGCTGCAACACTTGAGTGTTACCGTGGGAATTAATGAGGTTGGTTCTATTCTGTTCTATTCCGTTCTATTCTATTCTGTTCTATTCTGTTCTCCTCCACTAAGAGTTTAGTGGAGGAGATTTAGCTTATATAAATCATATTTTACTCAAATAATTCATATTTTAACCCACTTGTGGGAGCTTTATTGTATAAAACATTCTCCGGACATAACTTCACATCTTATTTGAGGGGTTCAATCAGGAGAATTGCTCGTACAACACAGGAGACTGGGGGCTTTTATGGGATAAATCCGTGCCTCCAGGTACAAAAGCGTTTGAATGTCTTCATCTACAAATAATCATCAACCCCAAACTTCAACTGTCAGTGCTGCTAGGCGACCGCCATGGCGCTCTAGAACACAACGGTACTCTGACCCTGACTGTGGCCCCTGAATGGAGACACAGCTCAATGTGATCCACCTCAATACAGCTGCCTGACATCTGGACCTCAACCACAAGCCAAAGTTTGTGGTGCTCTCATATATATGTGTCTATATAGTCTGACAGGAATCAGCTCATACTGGCTGTTCTGTGGGGGTGTGAATGATTGTGTGAATTGATCTCAATCTCGCATGATAGCCTCTGCCAGTACTGTAAACGTGTGGAGGAATCGATGATGTCTGGACTAGCGTTGTAAAAGACCTGGAGTGGTCCAGAAGACTAAAAAGGCACTATATACAGTTTGTACCGTCCATTTACACTTAACTTCCTGTCTGGTCCTAAGTGCAAAAGGCTATCCCTTCTGTTCACAATACATTTAACCAACAATCCTCTCATGTCCATTTTTCCTTCTTATTAGTCTCTCCTTTTGAAATAGTATCGGATGTTTACTGACAATATCCATAAAATGGACCGACAGAAGTTTGCGACAAATTCATACTCAATCCCCCCATCCTGATAATCGGAGGAAAAGTCTTGCTGGGACAGTGGTCACAACAGATTATCTATGTTAGCAATGTTGGCAAATGGATTCATCAACCTTCAAAAGTACCAGCAGACTCATTGGCACCGCCCTGCTAACTCCAAATAGGACTGATACTGAACACCTGAAATCTGGACAGAGTTGGGCCTCAGTAGCCAATGAGAGGGATTAGTCCAAAAGGATGCAGAACAGAGGACGCCGTCTGACTTTGTAGACCCTGAAACACTTACTAACACTTTATAGGAAATTATCCGAAAATGTGAAATGAACGCATACAAAACAGTGAAGTGGTTGAAATTAAATATGTACAGGAGACAGACCCACCTCATAAAAATCAATAAGTTCTCGCCGTTTGCACTCACTGCAGCTGACCCGATTGGCTTTCTGTCCATGAAATGAAGAAAAAATGGACCAATCCAGGAAAATTTCTGGATTTTAGCAAGAATTGATTATCTACATCCACTGAAGAGCGAACACATGAGCCCAGGAGGTTCTGCACAAGCTTATGAAGAAGACAAGATGTCTTTGTTCTATACATAGAATAACAACTTATGACCTTCATCTGTTCCTGGGATCACAGGGTTCAGCTATCTGAGTGGGACAAAAACACAGAGAAGCAAGTCACAATTTCTAATATTATGTTAAAATCATTCAAATCGTGTTAATTAAGTAATAACCCTTAATAATCTCTCTTTATAATGCACTATAATCTCATAGGTCTTGGTGAAAAACCCATAATGACAACATCATTCCAACTACTTTCTCAATCAGAAAAGTCTTTTCCTTCAGCATTTTTATATTTTCATTACTTTCGCCACACAGCATCGCCCCAGCTCGTCGGTGCGCCGGGTCCATCTCAATGTTGTTGGTACCTGCTGGCCCGTGTGACATCACATGGAATGCCCATTCCTCCCTCTGGAAGTATCATCTCATTAAGATCCTGTTGTGTGTGTGTGTGTGTGTGTGGTTTATGTGGCATTATTTTCCCATCTTGTACTGGATGCATCATCATCTGAGATGAGAACATTTGGGAATTTCAGCATTTTGTATGCGATTCACCTGTTTTTGGGATCCGTTTAAATCTCAGCCCAGCCGTCGACAAGTAGCTGTTGCATTGCTGAACCCACTTTCACACGGAACACCAAAACCTAAGCATGCACTGCTGTGTGCACGACTCCAAATGACTGTTTGTAGAAGGTTGTTTGAAGAAGATCTCCATTGTTGCCTTGTTGTTGTTTCTCCCGGGGAAGCATTAATGTGGTGTTTGAACTTGGCCAGGAGACACACTGAGACATAACTTTAACGGTAGTGCCATAAAGCAGGCAGCAGACTTTCTAACAACAAACACAGTTAGTAATGATTGCTACAAAGACTTTCTTACAATGGCTCAGGTCTGAGGAGTACAGACTGTCCTCCACCCGCCGAGACCACCCCAATGGAGTCATTTCCTTCACACACACACACACACCCAGTACAAAAAAATGTACTGTGAAAATTACAGTCATTAACTTGGAGCAAATGAAAGGTAGGCTACTGTAAAATAACCATTATCATTGACTGACAGACGTGATGCAAAATTACCGTGATAACATAAATCACAGTATACTAATTAACGTGAGGTCACTTATTACTAAGTTGATGGAAAAAGTAAAGGTAGGATCTTCTAAAATAAAATATTTATCATTGTTAAAGACTTTTGGGCATTAATGCATCAATTACAATAAAAGGTAGAGTTTGTTACTGTAAAAAGAGATGAATTAACTTTAAACCTAAGACAACTAAGTTATTGTCAAATTAAATCAATGTAATCCATTGGCAAACATTGACCCATAAATTACTGTAATAATAAATCACAGTAAATAGCTGGAAGCCATTGACAGGAAGGTTACTGTGAAAGTAAATCACAATAATGAATTTGATGTCATTATTAACTATATAACTATATATTATACTAATGTAATCGATTGGAAAACATTAACCCTAAAATTACTGTTAAAACTGTTATATATATACTGTTATAACAGTTATTACTGTTATTATATACTGTTATAATTACTGTAATAATAAATGACAGTAATTGACCGGAAACCATTGATAGGTATGTTATGTAAAAATAAAGCACTGTCATTGATTGGCAGGTATTGACGTATCAATTACTGTAATCATTTATCACAGTAATTGACAAATCCAACCGTTAAAAGGCAGTTTTTACTCGCCATTGTCGCCAAGTGCTGCTCACGGAGGAATCTGTTGGGACTCTGTAAGATTATTACGTAAAGAGTTTGGTCTAGACCTGCTCTTCCTGGAAAGACCCTTGAGACAACTGTTGTTGTGAATTGGCGCTTTATAAATAAAGATTGATTGATACAGAAAAAAAAGTGACTGTACAGCAAAAGCATTATAATTGATTTGAAGGCACTGACAGGTAAATTGTTGTAAAAATAGATTATAATAATCAACCTGAAGTAATTGTTTAGTAAATTTCTGTAAAAATAAGTTCACACACATACAGTAGACAAACACACACTCACACATGTTCACATACATACAGTAGACAAACACACACTCACACATGTTCACATACTGACAGTAGACAAACACACACACATACACATGTTAACGAGCATACACACCAACACACACACACTCACACAAACAGTAGACAAACCTCCACCCACATACACGCATACACTTGTTCACACACAAACACACACATATACACACTCACACATACAGTACACAAACAGACACTATAAATAAACCCTACAAATACAGTACAAATTTTAAATATTAAAATGTATTGAATTAATTTTAATATTTAAAATGTATACAATATATTCTGTATAATGACAGTAGAAAAAACTACAAAATTAACAGTAGAACACACACACACAGAATTACATGTACACAAACATAGAGTACACTGATGCACACAGATACAGTACATACACACACACATGTTCAAACACACAAACGCTCACAAACACACAGTACACCCACATACACATACACATGTTCACAAACATACAGTACACCCACATACACACAAACATACAGTACACCCACATACACATACACATGTTCACAAACATACAGTACACCCACATACACATGTTCACAAACATACAGTACACCCACATACACATGTTCACAAACATACAGTACACCCACATACACATGTTCACAAACATACAGTACACTCACATACACATACACATGTTCACAAACACACAGCACACCCACATACACACATTCACAAACACACACCCGGCCGCCCCTCCTCTCTCTGACAGCTCTGCTCGCTGCTCATGCAGCCAAAAGGCTGCAGCATCTTTGTTGACCCAGCCTTCTGACTCTTCCCTTCTGGCTTCCTGAGGAGGATCTGCCAAGCTGTGTCTGCGGAACGCAACACTTTTCTGTCCGCTCTCTCTCTCTCTCCCTCTCTCTCTCTCTCTCTCTCCCTCTCAAACCTGCAACAGCGCTCAGAAACATTTTATGTCCAGAAAACCTTTGAGAGTACAGTTTGGTGTTTGTTGCATCTTGTTTTGCATGTTCCACTCCACCGTGCGGTACAGTAGGTTCTGACCGTGACCAGAACCCCAGCCTAACAGTTCTCTATCATTGTTTTCCCTCCCGCTCCATGTCTGCGAGGACTTTTTTGAAGTGTGTGCAGAGGAAATGAGAGTGTGCTTTAAAAGATGTTGTTCTGACTTCTGAGCCTCACAGGTCGCACTAATGGGTCAAAAGGACAAAACAGATCTGAGCTCAAATTTGGGCGCCATGGCGGTTTGTTTGCCAAAAGTCAAAATGGAAACACTTTGACTAACAAAGAAAATAATTCCGGTTTCCATTTATTTATTGTTTCTTACTTGGGCTCATAGACCCAGCAGGGCATCTTCTTCCAGCAAGTTCTGGTTTGGTCATTCAAGCACAATGTGGCACCGGAAATAGCGAGAATTTAACCCTCGCGTTGACCCAGAAGGATTCTAATTGGCGTGTTATTTAAAACTCTGAATCCAATAGAATGTTCCGTTCAGACTGAAGAAAGCCATGCGAGCCGCTGAAAATCGAAAACAGGAAAACCGAAACAATAAGACGCCGAGTCAGCTACAAGTCGATTGTCCGAAGCTTCAAGGAAACGTAAAGAAAACATCAAATCAGCCTGACGGTTTCTGCAGAGAAACCCAGACACCACCTATGAGAGATGGCGTAGACACAACAAGCGTTCTGCTCCTGATTTCCTGCGCCTGATTGATTGTAACAGCGAGGGAAGGAGGAGGCTGAGCATAAACGCTGCAGGCGGCGCAAAACACAGAAGTGAGAGAACAAGCTGTTGCGTTTGGCAAACCGGGAAACCAGCTGCAGCTACATTTGCTGCTCTCTGCAAAGTAAATAACGGCAGCAATATAATGCATAATGGTGAGATGAGGGTCGCGCACAGACCGCCCAGGAGACCTCCGCCACATCGGTGGGAGATAATTGTGGTCGAGAAAACAATTATCAGCAGTGATGCTTATTAACGGTAAACTGTGGTACATTCTTCAAAAAGATCTGACAAAAATGTCACGTTATTTTCAAGATTCTGAATAGATAGATAATATATACAACATTAGAGAGAGAGAGAGAGAGAGAGAATATTAGAAATATATATATACACCTATACACACACATATATATATATAAACCTATACATACAGTATATATATACACATACATGTAAATACATACACACATACACATATATATATACAGATATACATATATATACACACCCACCTATGTACATATTACATTTTAATATTTAAAATGTATACAATATATTCTGTATAATGAAAGTAGTAAATCTACAACATTGACAGACAAGTAAGTCGTTTCATTCAATAAATTGAATACATCCAATCCAGTATATACACATCACAATCTATAAATGTCTCAATCAAAACCGTTTTTCTGTCATCTCAAAAAAAACTAAAGAAAAACAAACAAGTATTAGAATCTCATGGGAAAAGTATTTCTCTGTTTATTACTGAAATATTTTTAAAACTCAAAATTTACCATAAAATCCCAAATCAATAGGTCAAGATTTTTTTCTGAACAGTAAACAATTAAATAAATAATATGTAAAATAATAAAATGGCTATTGAGAAAATGTAAGTGTCTCCTCCTCTGTCACCCATTTGGTCCGTGGTGTCACCCAGGGCTCCGTCCTTGGCCCCTTATTCTTTAGCATATACATGCTGCCACTGGGTCATATTATAAACAGATACAGACAAAATAGAGACTCAAAATGAGCTCAACCAAACAGCTGAGCAGGACATTAAAGGGATAAGTAAGAGGAGTTCATGCTGTACAGAACATTAAAGTAAAGCCAGCGATACGACATTTAAGCTGTTTTTAGTTAGCTGGATAATCCACGTTTGTGCTGAATGTCATGATGCACAAACCTCCATTATGTTTCATCTTCATGTGGTTATTAAAAGATATCTAACACAAATCAGATTGGTGGAAATTGTTGATATATCCGACATGTCAGCAATTATTTATACATAGATTATGCCGATTCAACAAATTATAGGAATGACAGTATTAAATGTGAACTCAGTTATCAGTGGAAATAAAATCAGAGATTGTCATTGTATTGGATCAAAGAGAAAAAAAAGTTGAAAATGATTAGTAGATGAGTCTGGGGATGGAGGAGGTTCTGGAGCGCCAGCAGTCCTCCGCTGTCTGGTGACGCTCTTCCTTCCTCTCCCACCCTGCAGGGAAATCTGAGCTTCACCGCAGATCCAGCCCTCTGCTCGGCGTGTAGGACTCTGATAGCATCTCTCCAGAACCAGACCGGACCTCTGGAAGCGCCAACGAAGTGTTTGCGACCAATCTCAATATCTGGACGAGTGGCTGAATTATGCGTAAAAAGGCGCGCGGCTCGTCGTGACGCAGCGTCACCGCTCTGGATGTACAACTCTGTCCTAATCTGATTTCATCCCCTCAATTTTTTGAAATGAGGATTATAACTATCATGGGGATTTTGTGGGTTTTGGTATTGTGCTGCCTCCCCTCATCAGGTAAGGAGAACTTCTTCTTAAGACGTTGGTGAATCAAACATTCATTTAACCATAAGCCTAAAGTTTTTGAATTCTAATAACTTTATTTATTCTCTTAAACTATGTTCATGTCTGAGTCCTTTGGGGGCAAAAAAAAAAAAAAGGTCAATCCATGTTTCCTGCCATTGTTCTGTGAATATTTGGCTTAAATACGCAGGAAATGGAATCCTTTAGTAACAGACATAATTTGAATTTTTCATTTTTATGAAAAACTATGTATGTAAATTTTCTTTCAGAAACGAGAAGCTGTGCCACTTAATCGGTCTGTATCTCAGGTGATACCATGTGAGAACTTATATCTCACTTTCATAATCAAATAATCCGAAAATTGGAGTGTATTCAGGATAAACTCCTACCTGTGGCAGAAACAGATAGAGGGTGTTAAACCTCTGCCACTCAAAAACACACAAAAAAAACCTGGCTTTGAGTTGGTATCTTTCCGTTTTCAAGCAATCACGTTGGTCCAACTTATTTCACTGAGGTTTGGTTCATATAATTGACTGATTCAAATGTTTTTACCTGGAATAGGTGCAACTTGATTTAAAAGGGTCGATCCAACCCTACTACACTGTATAAAGATATACGTTTCATGAATTCAAATAAATACACACTCAACTGGTAACACTCAATTAAGTATTTACTAATTTAATTAAAAAGTAAGACTCAAATTCTGTAGCTTACTAGTTAAATCAATTTCATCAACATCTTTTTTTTACAGTGTGTGATTAGACCCTAAAAGCATGAAAAAGTGAAATTCCAGTTCCCATAAATTCTTCACCATTTTTCAAATAACTTTATTTCACTGTTTTATCATCAAAAACCTAGAAATAGAAGTTATAAATAAATATTTGTTTTTAATATTGGTGCACAGATCTAACATTTTATTCCTGTAGTGTTTTAAGGCAAATATTGCGCACTGTAAAAAAAAAGAGAATTGTTGGTATTTAAAACAAATGCTTTTTTATATAACAATTAAATACTCTCAACTTAAATTTTAGACTTAATGACACTTAATTTAATTGTGTGATACAGGTGAACAGTTTTTTATTGATTTTTTACAGTGTAACTGGAGTTTAAAGAACTCAAACAAATAAAAAATAAAGTTGCCAAACAGAATTGGTTTATTCTGGGGTTGAGAAACGTTCCATGTAATAAAATGACTGAAGAATTCCTACAACAGAACCCAAAACAACACAAAAACACATGAACTAAATCAGCTCATGTTGATGATCAACAGTTCATGTTGACTTGAATGAAACTTGTAAAAGTTAAGTTATAATCACATCACAGACCTTACATTTAAGTCACTGTCTCCCCCATTTCACTTCCTGTTTCCGACTCCTTATTGTTTTAAACTATGCAAGTCAAGTGTTTCTTATGACTCCACCGCATTCCATAACTCTCTCAAACCTGATGTCCTACAGATGCTGTGACGGACCTGACCATGATCTCCACAGCAGAGGTCACCAACGTCAACCCCTTCACCATTTCTTGTATCAGCAGCGAGCGCGGCCCGGCCCAGGTTGAGCTGGACATCAGGAGGGACAACAAGATCCTCATATTCCCTAAAAAGCCTAATTTTAAAGTGCATAAAGCCAGGAACAAGGTGGTGGTGGCCAGAGACTTCCGTGAGCTGGATCATATCGGCATCTTCTACTGTGAGTCCACTCAGGGGGTTCCCCCAACTGAGACGGTCACCATGATCAACAACTACGGCAGAGGTGGGTCCAGACTTCAGTGGGAAGCACCGGAAGTGTGTGTGGGACAATGTCATGGGAGTCTTACGATCCTCCTTCAGATGATTTTTAACATAGAAGGAAAATGTTTTCATTTCCTGTACCTTTTAGGAAGACATGTCATGATTAGGAGATGATGACCCATATGGATCCAAGGTGACACAAAGGTCAGAAGAGGTTATACAGCTTTTCAAATGATGAAGCGCCTATAAGTGCACATCTCCAGCTTGTTTTCGCTTTTTTTTTTTTACATTAAAGTCAAGTCCCAGACGAGTTATCAATTCTAATATCTCAAAAAACATGTCCTGAGTTCAATTTAACTAGTTCTGACGTCATGCACTGTAAAAAGAGAATTGTTTGATGAACTTGAAAAATGACTTCAACTGGTAACACTCAATTAAATGAAGGTTATACGACTTAAATTAATAATATACTACGTTACTAGTTGAAGTAAGTTGATCAACAAATTTATTTTTACAGTGCATGATTAGACCCCCAAAAGAATTTAAAAAAAAAAAGTGAAATTCAAGCTTTAAAATTCTTCAAATCTATTTGAAATAATCCAACATGAAACAGTAATTCATATTTCTTTATTATTTGTGTACAAATCTGACTTGATTTTGTTCCCCAGGTGTTTTGAGACAAATATTATACACTATAGAAAGAGAATTGTTGGTGATTGAAAAGAAAATACTTTGAAAAGTCACCCAATACAATATAGTGTATACAACGTATATTAATAAATTGAACTCAAAAATACTTAATATAATTATGCTAGCATGCTATATTAGCATTCTGTATTATGCCATGTTCTTTTTACAGTGCATCATCCAACCCCAGAAATTCCAACTTTGGAATTTCTTCAAATCTTTTCCAAAATGAAGTATTTTAGAATCCTATTTTAGTCTAAATAATACTTAATTTTATTGTGAATTACCAGTGAATTAATTTTTTTTTTTTAATTTTTACAGTGCATTTTGAACAAGCTGGTATAAAACGATTTTATAGAATATTTTTTTATTTTTCTGTTTGACTCTGGAGTGAGACTCTCCAGTGCAAAAACAAATAAATGAAATAAAATCAAAAATAAGTTACTTAACCTCTTGTAAGGTTAGACATGTCTAGATTAGACAAATCATTTCAAAGATAATTCCAGAAATGTGTTCCATATTCTGGTTTGTTTCATCTATGTTATAAAACCCATAATGTTCCTTCAAGGAGAAAGAGTCTGGGCTTTTATGGGTTACTGCTGAAGAAGGCTGCCAAAGTAGAGATGCATTTAGAGATGAAATGAGTGAGTCACACAGTCATCATGACTAATAACCACTTAGTGTTTATTTATCATGCATGGGAAATTTATTTTAAATGTTTCTATTTGCTACAAAAATCAAGACATAAAATGGAGAAGGCGGATGTAGTCAAAGGGACCTTATTAATCTTAAAAGCCATTTTATTTGTGAAGACATTTTTACACGTTGAGCATAAGGCATCAATATAACGAGCATCTGATACCTTTAAAGTAATGCAAATGTGTCACTAGCAAGACATCAAACGACGTCAAAAAAGCTTTTAGGCAGAGGTCACCGATACTTTTTTGATAAACTTGTATCGGATATTAACCTGAGTGTGAAAAAAATTCCCCCATAAAGACGTATTGGGATTGGAGCTCTTTGCTGTTTTTTGTTTTACACCCTTTTATGGCCTCACAGAGTTACCAGCTGCCCAGCTGTATGACTTCATTTATGAGTTGATGGATTTAAACATTATCATAATGAATATAAACTGAGAGCTCCAGCCAGGCGTGGAGTTATGGCCGGGCCCAGCTGACCGTGTAAGAATGGCTGACCCAAATGACTAAGAAGTCATATTGCTCACATATTGACCAAACACACCTGCCCAATTTGATGTTGGTCCATTAACGTCACCTCTTGATCAGCTGTTTTGGTGATTGGAATTCACACAAACAACAATGAGTCGGATGTTTCTCTAAGTAGAACTTGGGTCTCACCAGTTCCAGGATTTTTGGTTCTGGTTGGTACTGTGAGTCCTCAGGTAGATTTACTGGAGATGAAGGTAAAAACGTTTGGATATTCTAGATTATAGCTGAATCTATACATTGTAGTGGGACAACAGGAACATAAAGACCTTATCTGTAGAATGACATCAATGAGCAGCTGCGTAGAGTTGCTGGTTATAATGTTGTGTCAGCGATGTTCGAGTATTTTGTGTTAGATTTTTAGACACTTAGAATGTAACGTAAACTAGATTCTTCATCTTACCGCTTTAAAACGTATCCCTAAAGCTAAGGGGAAAAAACACTCAGTGTGTCTCTCTCTCTTGTTATAAGTCGATGTAGCTCACCCAGCAATCGAGCGATCTCTCTCCATCCCAGCATTTAGATCTAATGACATATCCATACATAGCTTTAATAATACATTGATAGATGTATTGGTTTATACAATGGTGAATAATAGTGTGAGGAAGAAACTGGAGTGTTTTGGAAAAGTTTAGTTGTATATTTCTGACACTAGGTGCAGCTTCACCTCCAAAGGTTTCCACACAGAAATTCTCCCACTGCTGTTCCCATTTACTCCAAACCCACAGCGACACACTGAAGTGGTGCCTTTTACTATTCAGGGAAATCCCTCAATTTCATATTTTCTGTTTCCATGGTTACCAGTCGGACTAATTCTGGTGACTGGTTTAGTTTCCTGAACAGAGCAACTGGGAGTGTTGAATAGAGGTGAGGTGAGGGCAGGTAGGGTGGAGTGGGTAGAGAAGAGTGTCAGGAGTTATCTGTGACAGAAGAGTAGGAGCAGGAGTGAAGGGAATGGTGGTGAGAACAGCTCTGCTGGATGGTTTAGAGACGGTGGCTCTGACCAGAAGACCGGAGGCAGAGCTGAAGATGTTCAGATGTTCTCTGGGAGTTAGGTGGATGGACAGGATTAGAAAGGAGACATCAGAGGGACAGTCCAGGTTAGACGTCCTGGAGACAAAGTCAAAGAGGCCAGATGGAGATGGTTTGGACACGTGAAGAGGAGGAGTAGTGGATCTGGTAGAAGGATGGAGATGGAGCTGACAGGCAGAAAGAAAAGGGGAAGACCAAAGATGATGTTTCTGAATGTGGGGAGAGAGAACATAAAGTTGGTAAGTGTGACAGAGGAAGATGAAGAGGACACGGCCAGATGGGAACAGATGATACAATGTGGGGACCCCACAGAAGAAGAAGAGGAATTTAGTTTTTGGAGCATGACTGAAAAACAGTTTAATCATTTTGTACAAAACTTTCTACAGACAAAACCCAAGAACTAACGTTTTTGCTTTTGCTGTGAGGAAATGCCGTTTGAGATTGTTTCCATGGTTTCCATTTGAAGAAGGTTCTCCCTGGGAGTGGAACTCGTCTCAGACGAGGGTCTCCTCAAAACATCATGAAAACAAATACTTCAAAATACTTCAGCGATACAGTTTGATGTTTAGGGAATCTTAAACGTTTGAACACATTTTTGAAAAGAAAAAGTTTTTCTCAGGTATGTTCTGAACATGTATCACATAAATAACATCTACGTACTTTTCTCAGGTATGTTCTGAACATGTATCACATAAATAACATCTACGTACTTTTCTGTCGTCATTTGAAAGCAGCATTCATGAGGGAAGGCTGATTATTTCATGTTCATTTCTTTCTTCCATTCTTGATCATCTTCTCTTACAGTCCCAGTGACTTCCCTCTTCCTCCTCCTTTGTCCCCTCTTCTTACTTCTAAACTCTTTCTGCTCAAACCCTTTTTGCGTAATCCTCACGCAGCAGCAGAAAAAACGCCCGTCACTCACACACCCTGCATAATCAGAGCCGAGATCTTTCTGTCAGCCGTTTAAAATAACTCTGCGTGGATGTTTCCTTCCAGCCAATTTCGTCCCGGCCGACCTCACGCTGACGGCCAACAGAGGAGACACGGTTAACCTCAGCATGCAGCTGCTCAGCTTCGAGAAGAGAGACGTTGCCTGGAAGTACAACGGTACGTTAAAGCTGGAGACCGAGCGAGAAAAAAAAAAGGAATCGAAAAATGACGACTTTTGAACAAATTGGAAGAAATGTCATTAATGCTTTTTTACATCTTCTGCGCAGGAAACTACTATTACATGACTCACTATAATGATATGATCAACCGCACAGCAGTGCTGACGGTGGAGAATGCGGCTCCTGCCAATCAGGGCATCTACAGTGCCAGCTACGTGGGGGACAGTCCCCTGCATGGGGCCTGGATGAGGCTGATTGTGAGAGGTAGGCTGGAGGCTCAGCGTACGTTCTGAGGATGTTGTTGGCATATCTCATGTTGAAAGAACTGAATAACTCCATCTGGTAACATCATCTTCGAACACGTAATCGTTTCCAGTAAATGAGAAATGACTCGTTTATTAAAACCCTTTAATGTCCTCATCAAGAAAAGAAGAAACAACAACATGTATTTCTTTGCATATTTGATTTTTTGGGGGGATATCTTAGACATTCAGTCAGGTTTACTGTCAAATGAAAAATAAGTTTGGTCAAGCATGTTTTTAAACAGTTTAAAAAAACTAAAACTATTTTGTGATGAAATTTCGTATTTCGTGGAAAATAGTGAATTTTGATTTTTTTTTTTTTTATTGTATAAATTAATCTCAAAAAAATAATCAGCACAAATTATCATCATTATAATTGTTCTATGCATTAAAGCCGTTGACTTTTCGGGGATATAAACTCTACAAAAATCAGGAAATAGAGCATCCATGAATTTTCCACGTATTTTTTGACGGTATATTTTATTCACTTCTTTAAGTAAATACACCTTTTTTTATTTTCGCTGCAGAATGTCCCAGTAAGAAGTGGGGTCCTTCCTGCGACAAGGATTGTCCAGAGTGTCTGAATGGCGGGGTGTGCCATGATGCTGACGGAGACTGTATGTGCCCCCCGGGATTCATGGGAACGCGCTGCGAGACAGGTTGGTCGACAGGAAGCTGAATGTTAACTGCATAGATCTATTTTCACAAACAGAACTCGAAAGATGAGAACCTGAACCTGAACATTAAAACACTACATGCATCCTAACCCTCCTTACAAAGACCCAAATCCTGCAAATGAGCCGCATCGCAGGCATGATGAAGGGTCCGCAGCCAAGTGTGAGACAATAGGCTAAATGATTCTATTCCATCATCTGCACACTGATCCTGTTAGCATGCTAATAAATGAGCAGGTATAATCTTTACCGCCGGATGGGATGGCGGTTGGTAACACTGCTGGGTTCTGGCGGGTTTTCTCGCTTCCTCAGTCCAAAAACAGGCAGTGAAGGTGAATAAGTGACTGTAAACTGTCCGTAGGTGTGAATGGTTGTTTGTCTCTATGGAACAGGTAACTTGACCCTCGCCTTTCACCCAACGCCACCTGGGATGGGCTCCGACCCCCCCTATTATCCTCTGATTAGGATAAGTGGTTACAGAAAATTAAATGGTTACAATGTTCATAATCTAATTTTAGCTTATTAGCATGATTTTGCAGGTATAGTCAGAAACCACAGCTCATAACTCAACAAAAGTATAAAACCTACCGCTGAGTGTAACAGCCATTATGTTAGATTTGATTAATCTGATTTAAATTTAAATTTTTTTATTTATCCCTTAAAGGAAATCCATTAATCCAGATTATAAGGCAGCAGACACAATCTGAACAGTATGAAAACACAAGTATATGAATGTATTAGTGTACATAAATATAATTATATATATATAATTTAGTATGTAAGTACTACGTTAGTAGTAATTTAGTACTATAAGCATTTTTTATATGTCATATTTCAAATTATATATATCCACAGAAGATAGCACTATTGTATTTTTATTATTATTTTCGATATATATATTTTGTATCTACCTTATTTAACATATTTATTATCTCACATGTCATGATTTAAACCAAAAGCATATGAGGAATTATATTTTAATAGAGAACGGTGGGGATTAGATACGTTTATACTTCTTCCTACTCCTTTTCAAACGCTTGATGCAAATTGATTCTTTTTTGCTTCTTTTGCTTTGTTGCTATTTATTGTTTGGTGTCTTTCTTGGTTTTGCACTGGGCTATTTAATTTTGAATATTTAAATGTATAGATATATTACATAGTAAGTACAGGTAGAACAGGTATGAAGGTGTATTAAGTACAGGTGGAATTTAAAAACAAGATTCGCAGATGGATATTGCGAAAAATATAATTCTGTCACAAAGGACGACTACGGCGATTGGTTGATGTAGTCTATGATGTCATTCTCTACCCACGGGTACTGCTTACTGGTTAAAGTTCCTCTAGTGTTGGGTTTGTGCTTTATTCAGCCAAACCGGGTCAGCTTTGAGTGTTTTGCTGAGCTATTAGATCACATATGAGGACTCTGCAGATATCTGAGCAGCGGTTCTTTTATTTTTCCTTTACATCATATCTGTGCATTCCAATAACCTACGCAATTAACCTCGACTATGACACCAAAATCTACAGAGGACCAGTACTACCCTTTTGCGTTTCGTGAAGCAGTTTGAGGCATGAAACAGCCAAAGTCAAGGGATTTAAATAAACACATGTATGAATTTGTCTTTTGTTTGATGCCTCGCAGCCTGCAGGGAAGGAATGTTTGGCCGAAACTGCCAGCAGTCGTGCGGCTCTGAGCTAAACTGCAAGGGGCTTCGTTTCTGCCTACCTGACCCTTACGGCTGCTCCTGCGCCAGCGGCTGGTTTGGGAGCCGCTGTGAGAAAGGTGAGCCTCACGGCACGTGGATTTTTTTTCTCTGAGAAGTAGAGATATAGGATTAATAACATATTTTAGTCCCACTCTGCAGAACGATTTTCTGTTTTCTCTCCTCAGCCTGCCATAGCGGCATGTTCGGGCCAGACTGCATGCTGCACTGTCAGTGCCAGAATGGAGGCGTTTGCAACCGTTTTGGCGGGTGCCAGTGTCCCACGGGGTGGAGGGGGCAGAACTGTGAGAAGTCCGGTAGGTATAGCAAAGTCCCCTCTTTGCTCTGTTTCACCTAGCTCCCCAACATCTGTGGAAGTTTTTGATATCGACAGTTTCTCCACTGCCACATCCTCTGTTACTCTGCATCTCGTCTCCACTCAAGTCTCTGTTCCACGCCTCTCCCCTTTCTTCAGACCGGGCACCCCAGATCTTGGATTTGGACAGCAATTTAGAGTGGAATCTGAACTCCAGTCCCAAGATCTCCTGCTCAGCCACAGGCAACCCCCTGCCTAGTCATAACAGCATCGAGCTGCGAAAGCTGGACAGCACTGTGCTGAAGGTAGGCAGACAAGCATGAAACACCCCGGCCAAGAGTAGGAATACAAATAAACTAAATGCAAATGTTGGTAAAATGTATCTCCAAAATACAAGGCCACACAGGGGGAGTATGACGTAGCACCCTGGCTCTCTCAGTGGATGCACCCGGGGTTGACTTGAGGACAGGCTCATACATCTGCCTCTGATTTCTGCCAGCATCTGAAATTAAGTGTGACGGTTTCCGCCACACTGCCGGAAATCCCCTTTTGTTGATCCTTCAGAATCTTAAATATAAAAAGGTACAGGGACTCCAGCTTTGGATAAAATGAAAGAAACACATTAAGCGTATCAGTCTACTTAAATGTACATTAATAGATTTACGTAAACGGCCCCATAGAATACAACAGAACTGTTAAAACCGTTAACTGATAAGATTTTACAAGCATTCATTCAAGTTTGGTTTTTTAGGGTTCGGGTTAGTCTTGTTTTGAAAACGGTTCAACCAGATTGGTCTTAAGAGACTTTAATTAGTTTAATTATTGCAAATTCATTTTAATATTCCAGCTAGCGACAAGGGCAGATAAGATAAGATGATTTAAGGTAAGACTTAATGAATTTCAAAGGGATATTATGTATTATAGAGACGGTGCTGCTGTCACTAGAAGATCTAGAGTTGTATTAATTCTTGCTGTATTATTTTATCGTGTTTGGATTACGATGGAAACATAAATTTTACTCACAGGTCTGCGAGTTAACTAAGCTGGACAGAATAATGAGGACAGAATGACAGAATAGAGGGAGAAATCACACATTTGCCTTAAATTAAGATTAAAAAGGACAAAACTTCTCATACGACTAAAAGAAAATATTTTATCCTTGCGTAAAAATGTAAAAGCAGAACTTTAAAAAAAAAATGAATTTTTGACTAACTTACCATTTTGTTTGGAAAAACGCCCTAGACAACTTTTTTTTTCTCGCTCTTTCCTCACTGTATTAATAATTCTCTGTAAGCCTGAGCCATGGTGTAAGTATTATGATTTCCGTGATTTTCCATGATCAGAATGTGGTTTATTCACACTTTAGCAGGATAAGATTTAACGCTGGAAACAACAATGCTGTTTTATCATAACAGAATATAAATGCAATACATTTTATACATTCCAAACTAAATAGTATACTTCTACTGACTAAATAATAAAACATCAAATACTCTAATCATACTAATGATACTTAAATATTACAGGTACTGGGACAAACAATTGTTTCCAGTGGATTGTAGGGAACTGCCTCAAGATAGATAGTGAAAGGAACTCACACCTGAAACACCTGGTTGATTAGTAACATCCTCTGAACGACCTCTGAAGATCAGAATGTTCCAGTCGCTCTCGTCATATCATGTGTGTTAGAGTGGGCATACCCGACCCATTCACTTTAATGGGGGGGATGCTGGGATTGGACAAATATTTAGAAATCATGTTGGGGACCGGCTCACGTCAGGGAACGCTCCAATCGGGTTCAGAGCAGGGAGGGGGCACATTTCTTTGAACAGTGATGGAACGTAGGTTGTTCGAGAGGTTCGTCCAGGGCGCCACACAAGCTAGAACTGCCCCCGCCTTTAACTCCTCCTACATTTTATATAGGTTCTGAGTGAGCAAAGCTCGTCTTTCGTTCTGCTTCAACTCAACCGACTCCTCCTCCAGTCCTCCTCTTCACAACACTGATGTTAAAAAACAGAAATGGCCTCAGAGATGGGGAGTGTCAGTCCTTCCAAATCTCAACCCGTTGTTTGTACATTTCTTAAGATATACCAAATGCTAACCTTTGACCTTTGCAGGTGTAGATTTTTTTATCTTATGATAGAGCCTTACATTCTTTGTCTTTATGCAGAGCTAAGCTAAGCTAAGCTCCTGGTTGTGGCTTCAGCATCTGTATAATATTCCTTTAAAATGTGTAAAATGTAACGGATTAACTTTATGAAGCAGTTTGTGGACCTCAAGGACGATCTTCAGCTATCGTGACAGGAGCTCAAGAGGAGAGTTAAAATTGACTGTGCCTTTAAAACTGCACTGAAGGTTGAGTCAAGCTCTGAGGAAGTCCATACAATGGCTTGAGGAGATAAGGTCATATCAATCTACCGTCCAGCAGTTACCACGTGTTTCTCATAGGTGACATATTTATATCAGGTTCTGTGTTATTCTTTTTGTGCTGCTTCCTCGGTAATGGAAATAAGCTGATGAGGCATTCTCCCGGCCGTTCCCACAGGAACTAGAAAAACTTCCAAGTGCCAAAGCACAGCGGCAAAAACAAGCACAGGAAATGAAAATGTGTAATTTTTCTTTCCTTCTTTCTTTCTTTTTCTTCATCCTGGATGTAATGTATGTTTTATTCTCAGGCCTCCCATACCATCATGGACTCCAACAAAAGCACGGCCCAGTTCGAGATCCCGCGTCTGACTGCTCATCAAGGAGGGTTATGGGAGTGCAGGGTGTCCACGAATGGAGGCCAGGACTCCCGCAAGTTCAACCTGACCGTTAAAGGTTTAGTAGGATTTTAAATAACGCTCAAAGGGTTAATATAAATTCCCTGTGATATTTTTGCAGCCTACTGATGGATCGTAGAAATAACAGCGGAATGGTTTTTTTTTCTGTTTGTTCAGAGCCGCCTGTCCCCACTACTGCCCCCACACTGCTGGAGAAAAGGAGCAAGCAGCTGCTGGTGATGCCGGTGGACTCCCACAGAGGAGACGGCCCCATCGTCTCCACCAGACTCCTCTACAAGCCCTCGGAGAATGGAGACTCCTGGTCCTCCATCATAGGTAGGCATGCAGAGGTATCATTCGCCAAGTGACGCCAGCATTTATCTGAGAAGCCAAATCAAGCAGTCGTCGATGTTATTTCAACACCTTTTAAGTTCAGCCAGGGTTCCAATGTGAAAAATGTCTTAATGATAAGAAAATAGACCCACTTTTTTAAAATATGAATCAGGTCATTAGACATGTTTGTTGCTTTTATCCCTTTGATTGATCAGCACCCGCCTGGTATCTTGAGTGGAGGAAGGTTAATCACTTCCATGGGGTCTTTGGGTGGGCAACCTCATTCAATTGTGTTTCGTATCTCCAGGCCGGGTGCAGCAGCCTGGAGATAAACTTGTTTTGTACCCAGTGAGGATGTGACTTAATGTTGATGGAGTTTGGCGGCGAGAACAGGAGGAATCTCAGAGCCACTGGTTGAGGTTCTTTCTGGGGTGTGGGAAGAACATTGTAGGTGGTTCTGATGATGAAGCTGATTCATCTTTTTTTTCCATCTATCAGAGATGGCAGAGAGAGACAGATAGACAGAGAGAGAGAATGATTGAGTGAAGGGAGGGTTGGGAGGGGGAGGGACCAGCGAACACAGAGCGATGATACAAAGAAAAGTTGAAGAGCTACAAAACTCTGACAATGGATACAAGAAAACCTCTCAAGAAGTCAAAATGTCAGTTTCAACAGTTAGGTCAATAATTAAGATGTTGAAAGAGACTGAATGTATTCAAAATCAGCCTGGAAGAGGACCTGTCTGCAAACTGACCGCCACCCACTGCGAGGAGGATGGTTGGACAGAGAAAAGACGCTCCAAGGATTACAGCTAGAGAACTGCAGAGGTCAGTTGGGGTCAGAAAGTCTCCCTAAACAGCATCAGATGGCTGCATGGGTAGCAGGACAAAAAGCCTCTGCTTTCATCCACTGACAGGCTGAAGCTCCTACAGTTCGCCAAACAGCAGTGAGACGTTCAATGGAACAAGGTCAAAGGTCAGATGAGACCGAAATAGAGCTTTTGGGCAATAAACGTCAACGACCGGTCTGGCATAGTGAGAAAGGAAGCCGTAGCAAAAAGCACATCCTACCCACTGTGAGGTCCGGTGGTGGATCTCTGATGCTGTAGGTCCTTTTTTCTGCCAAAGGTCTGGGATGGGATTCAAAGATCACAAAATAAAAGTTATGAAATGGCCATCCCAGTCACCTGACCTTAACCCCACAGAACATTTGTGGGACGTGCTGCAGAGGAGGGTCCACAAGCATGGACCTCAGAACCTGAAGGAGTTGGAGAGTTTGTGTTTGGAGGAATGGTCTCAGATCGCCTCCATGTGTTCTGACACCTCATCACACACACACACACGTTTTTTTTATATTTTTTATTAGGATTTAACAAATATCTTGACGAAAAAGTTAAAGACGGTTTTTAATTATCAATTTTCTTGCTTTTTTTTTTTTTTTCCAATAAAAGAGTGCCCTGTATTTCCTTTCCCTCATATAACAGATCAGATAGCAAAAACATTTTAAGGAATTTCTAACAATTTCGATACAGCAGATCCTGCAAAATATCTATATTTTTCTCTGAAAGCAGGGTGTTTCGTAATGAGCGTGTCCTTTCAGTCTATAGTGACAAAGAACCAATCACGCTGATGAACCTGGAGCCGTCCACACGCTACCGCGTCTGCGTCCAGCTGAGCCGTCCTGGAGAAGGAGGGGAGGGGTCCCCGGGGCCCGAAGCCATCATGGAGACCGACTGTCCTGGTAAGATCCAGAAATTACGGGTAGCAGCTCGGTCCATGGGAGTCGTGCTATTACTGTACATGAGGATATTTTTCTGGAAATCCTGCCTGGGAATAAACATGTATAGTCTGGATGTCTAGACCACAGCACTTAGACTAGCGTAATTATATTGTGTCTGGTTAGTCTAATAGTAAATTCTCATCGTTTTTGCTGAGTCGTGCATTTCCCAGGCCTCAAAAAGCCAATTGTCTTTTCCCCAATGAGCTTATCTGTCCTGATGGCTCATGTATGGAGAAAATATAGAAATACACTAGTGAATTGGAATCATTTGTGGACATTTTGCTGAGATAAAATGAAGACCATATGGGTTCCCAACCATAATAATAATAAAAAAACAGAACGGCTTTTATCCCCAGTCATCCAGGAGTTACAAAACAAACAGGCAGTTGCAAGTACTGAAATTAAAGTTTGGCATTTTATTCCTTATGATCGTGGTGCAGAGAGAGAGAGAGAGAGAGAGCGAGAGAGAGAGAGAGAGAATATCTCAGTGTGTGAGAACAGAATTCCAATATTTGTAAAGGTGCATGTATAAAATGTAATTTAATTCATGTTTGAAGGAAATGTTGGTCGCTCATATAAACACAAAGTATTTATTTTAGTGTATTTTATGACTTATGTGAAGAACCACATATAGAGACGCTGAATGTGGAGTCTCGTTATCATGTGATAAAAATTATGAAAAAGTTATATATACTATGACATTAATGTCAATCAATAGAATCAAACACCTGATCATTTCATACTACTTGCGTACATCAAGCTCTGTGAAAGTCTTCATAGTTCTCTGTTGTGACCCTAAAGTCAAGGTATTTCAATATTTCATGTTGAAAGGAATAACAAGACTGACAGGACTGTGACATTCTCCTGGCCCAGATCAGGATGTAAAAGATCGGACTCCATGGGATTTGTGCTTTTCATTCTGTCCTGAAGAAGAAAAAAAAGTCCACCCGTCTCACATATGAGCTCAACAGTCTGATTTGGGGCCCATGTAGCTGCAGTGTGAACGTAGCAAGATTAGCCTAGGTCGGTTAGATAAAGGTATTTATTAACACTACCTGTAAACCTTTTGGACCCAGGAGCAGACTCAGACCCTTTTCAGACTTGTTTTCAGAATGTGTTTTGGGCCATCGGATCACAAGCGTACACTGAGACACGTCGCTAAAGACAAGTTCAAACATCCGTCAAGTTTCTTGGATTGACGTTTGAACCATCTCAGACCACTGGCCGAGGTGGTTGACCACATATTTTGAGGACCACGTATCAGGTCACATAAATGTTAAATGTCGATGTGTCCTGATGCGTCTGAGACGAGGACGTAACAGGAAAATACGTCTGGACGTGGTGGTAGTTTTGGCTGAAGCGTCTTGTGGCTAGCAACGCACGGCGAACGCTGCTGCTTTTCTAAAGTGCTTCAATTTCCGCCTTGTCCTGCCGCATGTCGTACATTACTTTGTCCAGTCAGTCTCAACAGTCGGACTAGTCCGTACAAGTTTGTTAGCTCTCGAAACATCTTTATGTTGTTAGGTAGCCCGTGCTAGCCAGCTAAACAAATCTGCTAAGTTGACTGACGTGACTGATAGCGCGACGCCCTTTGAACTCGTAGAGGAAGTGACGTAGGCAGCAACAAAATCTGAACACAAGTGGACAACAGGACACAATTAGAAACGCATGATAGACACAGGCGTAAACGGAAATGTGCCTCGCTGTCCGCCTGGGTTCCGATCTTCCAAAACGCATTTTGAACCAAGAAGATAAAGGGTTCCCCGGCATCGCATTTAAAAAAACAGACAAAAAAACAGTAGGAGCGTCATTAGAAAAACCACTGAGAAAAGAATTTAAGTTAGAAAAGAAAATGTCCGTATAAACGGCCACATAGGACCTAATGTCGCGATGAGCGGAGGAGAAGCTTTGACGGACATGCAGCAGCAGATGAGATGATTGTGAAGAGATGAGCAGCCTAGCAAAGGTTCAGGTGTGTGGAGTTCCAACCCAAACACTCTGAGACAGGGGAGAGAGAGAGAGGAGGCACAGGGAGGGAGAGGGAAAAGAGGGGAGAGAGAGAGAGGAGGCACAGGGAGGGAGAGGGAAAAGAGGGGAAACCTCCAGGAAGGGTTATGTAACGGAGCAGCCGAGACAATTATCCCTGTTAAATACAACATATCTTATCTGTGGCATCCATGCTGTTTCCACAATATGACTAATACGTTCATGAACACGACCAAAACCTTAGATTAGATTTAATACGTTGATTTCATTTGGGCCCAGTCCAGTCAACATTGAGACATCCCATCATATTGCATGTCTTTGTACCCTGTGAGTAACCAGAGCAGCATTATGGGTCATTTCAGAGTGGACCATGGTTTGAAGCGTATCTTGTGTTGTGAGCAGACGGGCCTAACTAATGTACAGAACAAAACACAAATGAGATGTAAACATGTCTTTATTGTCAATACCCATCTTCTTTAATTCAAATAAATCATAAAAATCCAACCTTTAACTCAAGTAAACAACATTCTTCACATGAAACAAATATTTTCCATTTAAATATGTGTACCACAATTATTTTCACCTTACATTTAATATTTAGTGCAGCCCCCCTTTTTTCCACATTAACAGTCCTGAGTCTCCTTCTGTAGTGTTTGATGAGGTTTGAGTTCACAAGGAGAAGATCTGAGACCTTTCCTTCAAGCAGAACATCTGCGACTCCCTCAGGTTCTGGGGTCCACGATTGGGGACTCTCTCCTCTGCAGCACATCCCACAGATGTTCTGGGATGTTCATGTCAAAATCTTTATTTTTTTGGGTGGATTCAAGGTCTGCTTCAGATCATTGTCCTGCTGGAAGGTCCAACCACGACCCACTTTAAGTTTCCTTACAGAAGCTTTCAGGTTTTCATCCAGTGTCTGCTGGTATTTCATGGGGTCCATGGTACCATGTTTTCACAGTGGATCGGAGGCGCTTTCCTCCATGGCTTTCTTTCTTGCTACGCCACACCTTTCTTAAATTGTTTCTTTCCAAAAAGCTCTATTTTCTTCTGACCTCTGACCTTGTTCCGGTGAAAGTCCCATTGGTGTTTTGCCAAACCGTAGCAGCTTTACTTTGTGTGTGGATGACAGAGACAGTTTTTTTCTTGCAACCCTCCCAAACGGCTGGTGTTGGTTCCGTCTGATGGCGCTTAAGGAAAATATCCGACCCCAAAATTCAACTGACCCCTGACCTCACTAGTCGTAAACATTGGGGAGTAACATGCCAGTCGAAGCATCTTCTTAATGGTGCATGGGGTCACTTTGTAGACATGTCCTCTTCCATGATGATTTTTATCAACTCCAGTCTCCTTAAACTTATTAATTATTGGATTGAAGTTGGTATTTTTAGCCGTTGAGAGACTTTCTTGAATCCACTGCCAGATTTTTACATCTCTACAACTTTTCTTCACACATCATTGCTGGGTTCTCCGGTCTTTCTCATTGTCCGGAACGTCAAAGGGAATTAGACCCGTGTCACCTCATATTTATACCCCGGTAAAACAGGAAGTCATTCTTCACCATTACAGAGTTCCTACCCAAAAAGGTGAACCTAGAATTATGAATTTGATTGGAAATAAGGCTTCAGTTACCTTTTTATCACAGGGTTACCCGGGTGTGTCAATAATCGCGTCACACACGTTTTTAAGAAAAGACATTTGTTCAATGGAAAGAATTCCAGATTCCTTCAAATCATTTTTCTCGAGTAAAAGGTTATATTGTTGTGAATATTTTTGAATCAAAGATCATGGGTGAGAGACAATAAAGTCTTTTTTTGCATCTCTTTTGACTCATTTTTTTAAAGACCGCCAATAATTCTAGGGGGGGCCACTGAGTACCTCAGGGGGAATGTGAGACCACCAGCACTGACCTACTGACAGACAATCATAAGGAGCGGTCAGCTCATCTTGTGTTCTCTGTCGCTGCAGAGCCCACAGTTCAACCTGAGATTGACGTCAGCTCGGTGGACGGCCGTAACGCCACCGTTCGGTGGCGACTGCCCGCCAACAATGGCATTAATACCGGCACCGCCAGTGGCTTTTTAGTGCAGCTCTTCGGGCCGCCGCCCTACAGTGAGAAACTACAGGAGGAGACCACCCTGCTCAATGTGCTCTCCACAAAGTTCCACAACCTGGAGTATCAGCAGGACTACACCGTGGTGGTGCAGCTCATCAACTGTGGTAGCCACGGGCCGTCCTCCAAACCCTACCAGTTTCGCATCTACAGCCAGGGTAACTAGAAAACTCTGCTGTTAACAGCTAGAAAAATGAATTCCTCTCAATGTTGATAGATTTTTCCAATGCATTTGTGCTGCAACACAATTTAATGGATCGCTCACATATGGGTTGGGGGGGAAATTAGCCCATTCGTAGTGTGTTTAGTAAATACACAAGAAAAAGCTCAGGCTAGGTGACTCTCTCTGCCCACAAAGTATAAAAAGATTCTTTTTTAAACTGACACTGATAACTTGATTTGAAAGAAAAATCCAGCTTCTAATCAGTTTAGATGATGAAGAAAAAGATCCTTCTTGCTATAGATTAGGCATAAATCTTCCCCAGAGCAACAAATTATAGAAATAGTGATAGCAATAGTGATAATTTCTCTTTTCTCTCAGGTCCATCATCTCCACGCAACGTCCAGGCCCTGCCTCTGTCCATGTCCGCCATCCAGGTGAAGTGGCAGCCCCCTGAAGACCCAAATGGAGGCATAGTTAAATACATCATAGAATACCAGCCAGTTGGGCAGGGGAACCCTCACCCTTGGGTGGACACCGACGATGGAAACAAGACCACCAAAGACGTGACGGCGCTGAACGGCAGCACTCTGTACCAGTTCAGAGTGAGGGCTTTCTCCAAAGTGCCGGGAGAATGGAGCCAGTTTGTCAAGGCCATGACACAAGGAGATGGTGAGTGGGAGGAGTTACGGACCACCTTAACCTCTGAGACGTACATGAGGGTGTCATTGGATCAGCTCAAGATTCCCACCCGGACGTGGGATGTGTGACTAAATGTTAGCACGAAAAATAACTTCCTATCTGGAGAGGCAACAATAGAAGAACAACGTTTCACGGCAAAAACTATTTTACTAGAAAAAAGTCAAAATTTCTTAAAATAATCTAATTGTCAGCCAGTGGGAGATGTCAATTATTATTGGCTAGAGTAGTTATAACTAGCGAAACATTAACCGCAATGGGTGTTACACTATAACAGAAAATCTGAAATTGAAGCAAGGTATTCTAAAAAAAAATGGGAGCACCCATCAAGACCTGGAGTCCTGGAGATGTTCTGACCCAGTCATCCATCCATCACGATTTGGCCCAGTCAGAGTTGTATAAGATGTATTTTCCTGCTCATTTGTAATTTTTTCCAAACACATTAACTTCAAGGAGAAAATGTTCACTTGTTAAAATATAAATCGACCAACTGAGAAAATCAATGCTATTGTTACTTCCGCTGCCCGGTGGTTATAATGTTATGGCTCATCAGATAATCTTCTCATCACGAGCAGAACATGCTTGACAAGATACATTCCTCTTTAGACAAAAATAAGATACATTTCCCCGAAAAAAAGGGGCTTTTTTTTTTGCTTTTTTTTTTAATCTTCACTCTTGGAAATGGATTTCAATCCAAGCGAGGATTGTACCTTGTCCACAAAACAACATGATAATAAAATAGTCTAATATACTGATAGTAGTATGAAGCTTCTCCGTGGTGGAACTGAGCAGAACTGCTCACACAGGGACTGGGTTCTGTTTGAGAAAGAATAATGCAAAAACAGTCCATTTATCTCCACTATCAAGAAAATCATCTCATTTCCTGATTTGTATTTTTTTTCTTCCTTAATCTCACATTCCCTCCCTCCCTCCCTCCATCTCCTCCCCTCTGCTGGAAAAAAAAGGCCTGGAGAGTTTAATCCCGACCACCCAGGGGGTCACTGGGAAGCCCGCCGGGGAAGGGTACCAGCTGCTGGTGGCAGTCGTGGGCTCAGTAACCGTCACCTGTGTGACGATCCTGCTGGCGCTGCTGGCTCTGTTCTTCATCCGCAAGACGCTGCTCAACCGCCGGCGCACCTTCACCTACCAGTCTGGATCGGTATGGATTTCACGGAAAAAGCTGTCTGATTTCCCGGCAAAGCATTTGTTTTTGAACTTGAGTTAAATGTCATTTTCACTCTTAAGGGCGAAGAGACGATTCTGCAGTTCAACTCAGGAACTCTGACCCTGACAAGGAGGCCCAAACCAACGCCAGAACCCCTCACCTATCCGATCCTGGAGTGGGAGGACATAAAGTTTGAGGATGTCATCGGAGAGGGGAACTTCGGCCAGGTGATGAGGCTCCTCTTCCTCCCGTTCTCTGTTCTCTGGGTTGAACCGTCAAACTAACAGCCGTTTCATAAACCAGGTGATCAAAGCCATGATAAAGAAGGACGGCAGTAAAATGAGCGCAGCCATCAAGATGCTGAAAGGTGACTTTTGGCGCGCATTCACACAAGCACATAAACGCACTGATCAGAATCGGCTCCCACAAACACGGAGGGGAATGGAATCCCTCTTCAGCGCATTCTTTGAAGAGGGAGGATTTCATTTCTCCAAGTTGAAGCTGCTTGCCTTGCAGTTTTTGGAATGATGCTGCGTGTGCTCGTCCTCCTGCAGAGTTCGCCTCGGAGAATGACCACCGAGACTTTGCAGGGGAGCTGGAAGTGCTGTGCAAACTGGGCCAGCATCCCAACATCATCAACCTGATCGGCGCCTGCGAGAACAGAGGTGAGTGAGTGACACCTAGTGGCCGTGGATGGTATTGATGTGTGTGCCGCAGACGCTCTGATCTGTTTCAGGCTACTTCTTTTGCTGCCATAAGGATTAACAGGTCCACAATTTACGTGGTTTATATGCTGTGTTTGATTATTAGATGGTTTATTTTATTATTTAATTAGTCTCCTATGGCGATATGTGGCCTGCAAATTTATTTTTAAACTTTGCTACAGATAAAATATCCTGTCCGGATCCCACTGGGTGAGTGGATACATTGACTCCCTGCTGTAAAGAAACAGGTTAGAGGTTGGGATCCCAACTGTTGGTTAATTAAACCCAGCTTTTTTATTTTTATATAAAGAGGAAACGTACAGTCTCTGAAATATACTCAAAGTATAAAAGTAGAAAGAGGAATGCATTTCTTCCCCGTCTTTTTTGGTGAAAATCAAATTTGTATCCTGTGTAATATTGATGTAAAATGAATTTATTAGGAATTTATCTCATTTTAATTTAATTACTGCCAATATATTAAGCATGAATGAATGATTAGTAGGAAAAAAACTTTCAAAACTTTGTCTTATGTGTTTCAATCCTTTAATGCCCCTTTAATGTTTCATTATTATTATTATTATTTTATTATTCATAAAATCGATTTTTATCAAACAAATCTATGGAAAAAGTTATTTCTTTGCCTCTTTTATTTCTTTAGGGCCATTTTTAAATTAACATTAAAGTGAGAAATCCCGAATCAAACATACGACCTTCTGCAAAAACGCTTCACCGCCTGAGCCTCCAATCGTTTGAATTCTTCTGTGGAGTTCGATATGCACCGATGGGCACAACAAGGGATTGTCTTTTTTGGCACGTTGTCCCTTTAATCAGGTTGGAATCAGTATTGCTGTGTGGAAACAAGGCAATGATGCAAAAAAAGATATAATCTGCCAAAGTAAGGAGTAGGAAATACAGATATTTGTCATCTGTGAGGAGAAATAGTGAAAAGTTGTCACAGTAATAAATACTCCTGTAGAGTACAGAGAGCTCTTAAGAAGTATTTCTGTGTCTCCCCCATGCGAACCGCTGCAGCAGGATATGCTCATTCTAAACAATCCTGACTGGGTTTCTTTGACTTCTCCGCCTGCGTCACAAGCCCACCGTTGTATAACGGATTAATGTATTTGTCCAGGGTTTCCTCGGCAACCGTTCCCACCGAGGGGGTGTCGGTTTCCCACAACTGCATCCGAATTCAATTGCTTTTGTTTGATCAGAGATTGATAAACGTGGGAGAGAGGAAGTATAGTATGGAAAGTGCGTTAACGAACCAAATGAAGCCTGAAGAATAGACATCTGATCAGATCGCTCGTAAACCTGCAAACCGTCACTCCGACGCTCAACACAGCTTCACTAATCGAATTCAGTGATTAAGGCAATTAAAAACACTCGCTGGGATGAACAGCACGGCGTTGAAGCGACCTCTGAGCACCATGTGGAAGAATCCGTCAATGCTACGCAATACATGCAGTAAAATTGGGAAGAAGGGAAGGAGGAGGAGGAGAAGAAGGAAAGACGGTAACATCAAATGTTTGTCAATTCCAATTAAGATCTTGTTTGTTTTTTTAATATACTTTATGTTCAGTTGTGTGTGCATCAGTTATATGGGGGAGAGATGGCACCAGGATGGAAGAAAGGCAATTTCGGGGAGGCAGGGATGATGCTTTGGATAAAGTTCTGCTGGGACATCTTGGGTCCAGCCATTCATGTGGATGTTACGGAGACATCATGGCCGACCCTGAACCTACCTACTCCCCCCTACGTGTTATGTTTCAGTTCACAATCAAAGGACTCAAAACGCAAACACAATCAAAAGAGTAATGATGACAAAAATGAGTTTAGTGGAAGTTTAGTGGAAAAAGGACAAACTGACGTTCTAAACAGTCAAACTATAGAACCAGAAACAAAGTGAGAGGAATTCAGAAGTGACGGCAAAACAGATAAAAATTACCAAATAATGATTCATGAAAGAAAGAAAGAAAGAAAGAAAGAAAGAAAGAAAGAAAAACAAGACAGGATCCAGGGAGCAGGACTCCGGAGGCTTTCTTAGGAGAGAGGAAGGCTCAGACTTTAATTCAGTGGGTAACGAGGACAGTTGGACACAGGTGAGGACCGGGGACAGGTGAGAAGATTTAACAATCAGTGATGAGACTCTGCAGGGAAAAGTTGGTCTGGGTCTGATATATTGGTCCTTTGTGACTTTTTCATGGATTTGGGCCACGTCCATATTTGGCTTTGGAGCATGCGGGTCGGTTCAGGGCCGTGATCTGTTCATACTGGAGGCTGATATAAGACGCATTATCTGAGTTTTGTCAACAGCTACACGGAAAAGAAATCGGATCTATGAAAGAAATTAATAATGGATCATTAAGACTGACAGTGTGAAGGCAGCCTTTATCGGGGGCGGGACTAACGCACACACACACAGACAGGAAGACAGAAGGAAAGGACGTAGAACACAGAGGGAAACCAAAGGAGGGAGACGGGTGGAAAAACGCTGAACCAGAACCAGGAAAGTAGAAAGCATAAGGAAATAAATGCCGAACACAATCCATCCAAATAAAACAGGAAACACAAATTAGACCTGACAAAAATAGTCCGACTAGAAAATAAACAACAGATCAAGAACAGAGTCTTTGTAGCGCCATGAAATTCTACCCATTGAGTCCGATTCCTGATGGCGTACTTATGTCCACAAGGCAGTTCAGTAGACCAGAGGGAAGGCAGCAGATGCCTATTTACATACTTACATACTACTAATAATAATACATTTAATTTATAACGCACTTTACAGTTGGATCAAATCTCAAAGTGCTAGAAGGTAAAAGCAGATCAAAGTTAAAGGTTCTGCTAAAAAGGGAAGTTTTAAGTCCTTTTTTAAATGTCTCAGTCGTTTGAATGAACAATTATACCAAAATTAGTTATAGTTTTATATGAAGACATCAGACATGATTGAAAGCATTTAAGATAGGCTACCAACCTATACGTGCATACACTGCTCATCATCATCATCATCATCAAGATCATAGTCATCATCATCATTATTTTTATCAAAGTCATCATCAGCATCATCAAGATCATCAACATCATCTTCATCGACATCAACCTCACGATCATCGTAATCATCATCATCACCCTGATCAATGTCATCATCTACATCAACATCATCATCATCAAAATCATCATCATCATGATCAATGTCCTCATACAGCTTTTTTTCATTCCAACAAATAAACAAGCCAGTCAGTCAATCCATCAATCGATCCATCACAAATCCCGCCAACATGTTGTTCATGTTAACACAATGCCTCAAAAAACCATTTCATGGCTGATTTTCAAATTTTATACCCACATAGACCTTAGTGTGAGGAAGAACTGGATTAATTTTGGGAAAGATCAGTTGCATGTTTCTGACACTAGGGGGATCTTTACCTCCAAAAAGTTTTGGACAGTAATTTTCTAATGATTTCTAATTTCTAGGCTTGCTTGTACAATGCAGGGGATTTGGGGGCTTTTGGGGGATACATATCTATATACTTTTTAACCCGTACTCCTACACAGTATTTCTCCTCTGCAGTACTACTACTGCCTCTTCTCTGATCTGCTCCTCACGTCGCCGTTTCTCTGTCCTCTCCAGGTTACCTTTACATCGCCATCGAATACGCTCCTTACGGCAACCTTCTGGACTTCCTGAGGAAGAGCAGAGTGCTGGAGACGGATCCTGCCTTCGCCAAGGAGCATGGCACCGCTTCAACCCTCACCTCCCACCAGCTGCTGCAGTTCGCCGTAGACGTGGCCACAGGGATGCACTACCTGAGTGACAAACAGGTAGGAAGAGTTTCTGCCATCAGTTCACAGTCTCACAGCCTCAGGTATGAAGTTGAGGCATGAACTCCTCTTCTCTCCTCTTCCTCACTCTCCTGGATCCAGTTCATCCACAGAGATCTGGCAGCCAGGAATGTTCTGGTAGGAGACAACCTCGTGGCAAAGATAGCCGACTTCGGCCTCTCCCGCGGCGAGGAAGTATATGTGAAGAAGACTATGGTGAGTTTTGGGGGGGTCACACATAGTTTTCGCAAAATGAGAAAAAAAAATTTCAGTTTCAGCAAACAGTAAGATGTATGAAAAACAACGGTTGTTGTTTTCTATATATTTTTAAGCTTTAAGCGGTCATTTTCATATTATTGTCAATTTATGACTTAATCGAACTATTCCGGCGCTTTAATAGCTTTAATAAATCCTGGGTTAGATTGAAGCAGCACCGACCACCGATTTTAAATACATTCATATATAAGGTTGTCAGAATTCATTGTATCTTCGTGTTCATCAGTATTTTTACAATCTTGATATATGTTGTGGAACTGCAAAGAAAGGAAGGGGAATTTGTCTACGTCAAAAAGTTAAAGTTGATTTATCTATTTAATAGTGAAGAAATGAGGAAAAATAATTACCCCGAAAGCCTTGTTTAACATAAATGTAATATAACCTGTTCATTCATCTGTTTTCATGCTTATATCAGTTTCTAGAAATTTGTTCCATTTGATCAATTTTATTCTCGTCATAATTTTCCTTTAAACCCTTTGATGTCTTCACTAAGACAAAAATAACTGGAAAAATAACTTCTTTGCATTTTTTATTTGTTTTGGGCCCTTTATTAATTAAATACTCTAAATTTACCATAAAATGAAAAAGAAAGTGTTCAAGCATGTTTTTAAACATAAAAAACTTTATTTATAGCCGTGGTCAATCCCTGCTCAGTGGCCTCTTTGAGCTGTGGTGTCCCCCAGGGCTCCATCCTCGGCCCCTTACTCATCAGCGTATACAAACTGCCACTGGGTCATATTTTAAACAGGCTCAGATAGAAATAGAATCAAAATAAGGTCAACCAGACAGTTGAGTAGGACATTAAAGGTTTAAGGACAAATGGAATAAGAATGGATAAATGCTGCTGATATCAACTGACATATGATCTGTTGTCGTACGGACGACAAAGCTCCCCCTAGTTTTAGAAATATACACCTGACTTTTCCCTAAATCTATCCAGTTCTTCCTCGCACCAAGCTCTATGTGGGTATAAAATTTGAAAATGATATATGAAAAAGTTTTCTAGTTATCGCGTTCACCACGAAGTATTCGCGGCGGCCCGGATTCCATAATACCTATTTACTTATTTCATTCAATTCATTATATTTTACTTTTCAAATCCACGGTCTGATTATTCACCTGTTCGCACATCGACGTAACGGTTTCTTGGCTTTCAGGGGAGGCTGCCCGTACGATGGATGGCCATCGAGTCCCTGAACTACAGCGTCTACACCACCAAGAGTGACGTGTGAGTTTGCGTCGACTCGACTGGAACATAAATCAGTGCCCTCGCTACTTCAGCTGGAGTTCTAGCGGCGCACAACTATTGTTTCACCAGAGGTCCAACATCTGAGGCATTGTGTCTGTATTTGAGACGATCACACCAAAAAAGCCCCAACATAATCATATCTCTGAGAGGTTTTCACAAGTGGGATTCCTCGGTCTCATTTCTTCTCCGGCGTCACCTTTGCTGAAGTTTTTGTCGCTGAGGTTTTTGATTATGTAGGAGCGCATCGACGCTAGGCCGCAGAAAAACAACCCATCATCCCTCTGTCACCGGCGCAGTGTTAATAATGTGCTGCGCCACTGATAAGCTCGGCCAGGAAACCTCGGGTACAACAATGGCAGACGGGCGGAGACGTTGGTCTCTCAACTGGAACCTATTTTTACCCGGAGAGAAGAAGTTGCTGGGGGGGCCGTGGAGTTCAGAGTCAGTGGTAAACACCAGTCAGACGTAGAGCAGAGAGGAGAAGAGATAAGGCAGCACGAAAACATCATGTTCATGTAACGCCGCGTCATGATGCTGCAGGAAGGATGTTGGTTTCATCTCAGTTTCTGCACATCTCTTGTTTACTGAATACATTTTTCAAGTGCAGTTTCCACCTGCTTTGAATTCTGAAGTCATAAACGTCATTTTTTACATGTTATATCAGAATATTTAGTTGTTTTAACTTGATCAGAAAATACAAAAACTGTTTCCAAGTATTTTATTAGTATATGAGATGTAAAGTTGTACATTCTGAGATTAATCAAAAAAACATTGTGCCACATTTAGCGCCAAATCATGTTTAAAAACGCATCTAAAACCACATTTATGAACTTGTTCGTATTTACCTTTTTGTATATGTTGAATGCAAACGTTAAATTGTTAAAGATTTTAGTCTCAATCTAAATGTTAAACCTAGATTTTATATCTAAATATTAACTATAAATGGAGTTATTACTCCTAAATCAAAATGTTAGATTTTAAAACTAAATGTTCAATGCTAAACATAGATTCTAAATCTGATTATTACATATAAATGTAAATGTTGAAAATGAATCTAATTTGTGTTTTTCTAATTATTTTATTTATTAAATATATTAACGAAAAATATATATATATATATATAAAAAAAAAATGAAATGTGATAAATATTTAATAACAATATTTCACATCACTTTTGAAACATTGTTTGGAGATAATTGCAGCAGAATGTTGTTATTTTCAAATATTCAAATATTAACAGATACGAAAAATTCTGATGGAAATGAACGTTTCTTTTCAAAGTTAAAAATCAAACTCGCATATAATCAACAAAGGAAGAAGACAAAGATTGTTTGACACCTTTCCAGGATCTATTTTCCTTATATTTCTTTTCATTGTCCTCCTAACGTTTCCCGCTTTGGCGTCTCCTCCTCCAGGTGGTCTTTCGGCGTTCTACTCTGGGAAATTGTGAGCTTAGGTAAGTAAACATACTTTCTGCACGGGGAAAGATTATGGCGTTTTCTTATGCACAAAAAGACTTTTTAGACTTCAGATTTTAAAGACACGTTCGTTAAGGTCTGTGTTAGTGAGACCTCCTGACCGGAGAACAGCCATTTTCTGCTTTGATTAACCCACATACTGAACGTGACATTTTCCTTCACTTAGAGGTGATCAGGTTGTATTAGCAGGAATAGGAATGTGTGGAATGTGTGGAATGTGTGGAATGTGTGTCCCTGCAGAGTGAATGCATGATGGGTAACATGTCTGGTCTGTTGTATGCGGCGTGTTCATGAACTTCTTATAGAAGTTTCCAGAAATAGTTTTCGGATCAACTTGGCATCGACAAAAAGGCGTCTGTGTTCACCGTCTGTAGCTTCTGCCAAAACCATAAACCCCTCTGCCACCATGGGGCGCTATATTCCCAAATGCACACATCTGCCATCCAATCCGGGAACGGTGTAGATCACATTTGTCAAATTCCATCACGGCCTGCTGGTGTACAGCACAAAAAACACTGATACTACTAATCCCAGAATGCACTGCGATAGCCGGCGTAGTGTTTATCCGGTCGCTCTAAAAAACTTTAGGCTCATCCCGATTATGGCCGTTTCTTCCGCCTATCACAATAAAACAGTAAAATTAGATGGCTGCTCCTCATATCTGCTCCTGCAATCAGGAGCAGCTGCTCCTCAGGTGCATGAACAGCCTCCAGGTGCTACAAGCATATTAGCTAATAAAACGCAACACATGAAGTCGCTTACATTTAATGTGAAATACACCTGGGGGCACCTGACTGTTTTCTGTGTGCTACCTGTGCACAATTAGCGTTATTTAATCAGAATGCGTCAGATTGCTGGATTGCCTCGGCGCCTGATAAGCGCTCACTAGCATGAATTGGACTTTACTTTTATATCCTTTGAGTGTGCGTGTGGTCGGAATTGATGGTTTAAATGACGGTGACATCATCACTATCACCGCTTGACTCACACTTGCAGCTATCACTGTAATAACCGATGCATTTTCCCGACATGATTTGTGGTCAGGTGGCACGCCGTACTGCGGCATGACGTGCGCGGAGCTTTATGAAAAACTGCCTCAAGGGTACAGGATGGAGAAACCCAAAAACTGTGACGATGAAGTGTAAGTAATATTTTCTATGTCACGAATAGCTAATTTCCGGTATTTTACTATATTGATCCATCTTCTTTTTTTTTTATCTCTCCCCCGCCCAGATACGAGCTGATGAAGCAGTGCTGGAGGGACCGGCCCTACGAGAGACCGCCCTTCTCCCAAATCTCCGTCCAGCTCAACAGGATGCAGGAGGCCAGGAAGGTAATCCTGCATTCACACAATGTGGGCAGTAAAAGGAGAATGAGAAAATGTCCTGTTACCACTTGAGAGTGTTTCTATCCATCTTCCAGGCTTATGTGAACATGGCTCTCTTTGAGAACTTCACCTATGCTGGGATAGACGCCACAGCCGAGGAGGCCTGACTACCAGCCCCCCCAGACCCTAGCACGTCACGTAGCCCCAAGAGGAACCCCCGAGGATGGTCGCCGCGCTACAGCCGCCTCCCCGCCGCTCAACGCCGCGACTGGAGGAGCCGGCACTCGACCAGAGCCACCCAGCTATGAATGGAGGACTGTGAAAGGACACTGTGTGGATGGATGGAGCATTGCTGTGCCTCGGGTGGGCGAGATGCGACCGATGCTAACCTTTTGGGAAATTCTGACCCCCCTGTCACTACGAAACAGAACGCTGGGCCTCAATGCTGGACGGTTTTTCTCTGAGTGATGAGGGGAAACAGCCAATAAGGAGCTACGTGACTTGCTGAACCACATCAGGGTCTGTGGGGTGTCGATGTTTGACGCCATGCTCTCTGCGTTAATCCAAATGGAGAGGGAAGACTTTTTCACGAGGATAAAATCAACCATGAAGTTTTCAGACTGTTCTCAAAGATACAGAGTGGTGTGATAAAGTATTCAACCTCTTCCTGATTTCTTCTATTTGTGTGTTATCTCCCCCTAAACTGTGTCAGATCTTCAAACAGAAGTTTACTTTAAAACCACCAGAGGAAACACGAAATGCAAGTTCCGAATGATAATTTCATGTACTGAGGGAAAATTGTTTATTTTCAACTCTTAAACTAACTACCAAGTTGTACCATAATTCATCAGAATCAGTCTCCGGTATCACTCTGGTGGAATTTTGACCCGCTCTTCTTCTTAGAACCTCTTTAGTGAAGACACATTGGAGGGTTTGTGAGCGTGAGCTGATCTTTTCTGGTCCCACCACAGCATCTCAACTGAGTTCCAGTCAGAACTTGGACTGTCCTACTCCATAACTTTGATAATATTCCTCTTGATCCACTCAGAGTGGAGACTCACTCTTTTGTTCAGGATCTTTGTCTCGCTGCATGACCCACTTTCCTCTTGAGCTTCCACTCACAGACTGATGAATCGACATTCTCCTTCAGAATGTTCTGCTGGGGAGCGGAATTCATCTTCCTATCATGTAGATGAAGCAGCAAAGCATGTCGCAAACACAAAACTTTCACCTCCACGCTCCGTAACATTCTTTTAATGGCGGCTGCAGCGCCGTCAGTGGACTCGTCTGCCCACTGATGATTTTTCCAAAATCTCATTAAGGTCTTTGAAGTGTGTTGCTACAAATTCATCCGGGTTGGAAGGGACTTTTGAACCGCCAATCTTCCATGGACGCCATTTTTGTACAGGGTCTTCAGCTCATAACACTGACCGGCTTTTATTTCGGGGAGCTAGGCCTGCAGTTCCTGGCATAGTTTGGGATCTTTTGTGACTTCCTGATGGAGTCTCTTCAGTGCCTTATTAGGACCTTTAGAGGATCAACTACCTCGATGGAGTCCACTATTGTTCCAATGTGGATCAGTGGAGTCCCAGAGCCGTGGAAACAGCTTTTTAAAGCTTGACTGTATGAATATTTTCGATCACATTTGTCTTCATCTTCATCTCGTGTTTCTAAAAATGGTCTTTTTTGTTTTTTTATTTGAATACTAAAACCGACCTTTCCCAAAAAGAATCCAGTTCTTCCTCGCACTCAGGTCTGCAGTATGAAAATGATCTCCATGAAACAGTTTTTGAGTTATCGCGTTAACATTACGAATTTTCGCCGGCGGACGACGATTCCATAATATCCCTGCCTTTTTGGGGATATATAAATATAATCACCATGAAAAGTTTCCTTTTTCTTTGACGATCAAACATCTTTTAGTGTGAGATTCACCCAAAAAGAGAGAAAACCAGGATTTTGTGCCGTGACTAAACAATGTAGCACTTAAAGCCGGCCTCGTTCATACCTTCTACGTCTTGTACGGTTTGCTATCACTGCCATGTGAATGTAACTACTACTGTATATACCTATTTTGTCTCTTTTTAAAAGGACACATGTACATGTACCAAATGTCTAACCGTATAAAAAATGTGCTTACAGACTAATATAAATGCAAAAACGTTTGATGCTGGATGTGCTGCATTCAAAGCTCCAGCACTAGAGAGGTTTTTCTGGAACTAATGCAGGAGGTTGTCCTTTAACGTAGTGAGGTAATGTCTGAGTAATGTATGCATCCACTGTATGAGAATGTACACTAATGTCCTCATTAACCGACTCCTGGAATAAAGGTCTCATGTGGTGACTGGAATCACCACAAGCAGTTGTTCTATTTTATCTACTTTTAGTTTTCCGTGAGAAACATGATGGTAAATGCAGCCAATGTGTTTGTGTTTTTTTTGAGCATGCTGGGAAACGACAGGCCTCTTGACTGGGGGGCAAAGTGCCCCTCGGGTTTGTTCAGGGAAACTGATCTCCTCTGCTGGCCAGAGCTGATCTGTCACTGGGTTTCCTCCACAGATCAACCGCAGGCACCGACCTGTCCGCCTGTCTGTCAAACACGGTCTCAGTGGGGAGGTTTCCTGTTGACTCCCACGCACAGACCATCAGCTAGACCACAATGCATCTGTGTAATTGAGGAACCCTGGTTATTTTTAATGTTCTGCTCTGGAGTAGCCTAGTGACAACATCTCTTTGTCCCTGATTTCATCACATGGAGTGTTATGAAGAGACAAACAACTGGGGCGGAATCAAACTCTTTTTAACACGTTATACTTCTGAAAGTTTCTTCTAAAGGTTTACTTTTTCTCAAAAATAGTCAAATCGGAAGATTAAAGTCGGATTCTGTGGAGACTTCCGATTTCAATTGTGGTCCAATATTCTTAGTGTGTCAGGACATTAATTTAGATATTTGATTCTAGGGGTTGATTTGCATGACATTTTAACATTTTAAGTTTTAACATATCCTAGAGTCGATTACATTTTGGCGACATTACGTGTTTCGCAGCATTTCAAATAAAATTCAATAATAGCCGTTTGGAGGAGTGACCTCACAATGTGGCTACGGTTGCCTTTGGTCTTTTGATGTTCCTTCGAGGGTGGAGCTGGGGGCTCAGTGGGCTGAACAGAGATGCTGAAGTGGAATGCGCCGGAGATGACTGGCTACTGACTGTTTGAGAGACGCTCAGAGAGTTTGTTGGGGTTGTTGGCAGATTTAGAGGCTGGCCTTAAGTCAGACAATAATGGAGAAACTTACATGAAGTTTTCCTAAACCTTGGGTAATGCTGTGCCTTGGCGGAGGTTTGTGCTCTCTGGGTGCTTTTTCTAGTTCTTTATTTTTTTGCCATGACACTGGCATTCCCCCCTCGTCTTCCTCAATTCTGACTGCAGGCATGTTTGCATTAAACGCATTACAATTTAATTCTGTATCTCAGAATTTTGAGTTATTTCCTTTGGGAATAAGTTACTTCATAGTTTATGAACAAGCATTTCGTATTCCGCGGTGTTTGCAGAACTTGCCTTTGGAACGTTGAGTCTTTTATAGACGTCTGGATTACATTTGTACTGGTTTAAAGACCTGAACCGTGGGCTTCAAGGGTAGCTGGCATAGCTAGATTTGATTGTTGGAGGTTTTAGCAACTGTGAGAGTGAACAGTGTGTAAGTGGGTCAAACTTTGTTTGGAAGTGTTTGTGGAAACCCTGGACTTCACTAAATACCGCCTCTTAGATCGCACCAACGATGAGCTCATACAGCTTCTTTTTTTCTTCTCTTTCTCCGTGTTCTTACTGTTTTTTTGGTCGCTTCCTATAAGAAGTCGTGGTTTTTTTCCTTCATGTCCTCTCTCATGTCGCCTAAACGGCAAATTTGACCCATCCAGAGTTCAAATGGGATCCATCGGTAAAGTGATAAATGAGTTAAGATTATTAACTCAATGCCAGTGTAAAATAACTCACTCTTGTAGTTTAAAATAGTATCACCTCAATGGATGACAAGAACACTGAGATGTTAAACGTAAACGGCACTAGTGATCGTGTAAGAATAGAATATTATTCCTAACCAGTGTCTACTTTAATGCAAAGCAATAGGAGATTATTTGCAATTACTCATTAATCATTTTTCTTTCTCCTGAGGACATAAAAAAACATTTAGTCGGATGGAGAGAGTTAGCATTGACCTTTAGCATTGAGTTAGCTGAGCGGTCTGACCCTCATTTCGTTCAGTCCTATTTCATTTCTTTGGGGGCATTTATCAATTAAATATATATTAGACACTCTAAATTTAACATTTAATGACAAATCATTTGGTCTAGTATGTAGCAGTAGAAATCTAACTTTTTAAAAAATGTATTTCGCATGACATGGAAAATAGTCAGTTTTAATTGGATCAGCTCAACCTAAAGCAGGTTTTTAGAAAACCATTTAACCCCTTATTAGCCTCTTTTTTTTAAAAGTTGTATCAAGTTACATTATACGAACACAAAAAAAGAAATAATCAAATAGGACTACCTCAATATCCATGGTTGATATGACCTCTGGTGTCCCCCAGGGCTCCATCCCTAGTCCCTTACTGTTTAGCACAATGCTGTTTAGCATAGTATGCTAGTGTCTATATTATACATGCTGCCACTGGCTCATATTATAAATGGGAAATCATTCAGGTGTCACACATTCAAACAGTTGAACAGGTAATGAATTCAAATTCTTCACCTTCATTTTCCTGTGTGGGTGGAGCTTCATTTCATCTTCATGGAGTTGGACTAACGCCAATGAGGTCGACTGTGACATTAACTTTCAACAGTGTTAAAATACACTCTGGAGGGAGAAAACTCTTAACCAATCATGTATATCCATGTTTTGAATTTGTTTCTTAATACAAACAATTAAAATGCTTTATCTTATAAATTTTGACATTTGATTTCTGAATAAGGAAAAACATTCAAACCCCGTCAGATGCAGACGTTTCTTCGGTAGAAACATTTCCCATCAGATATCGTGTCAAAATGTTGACTGAAATGAATCATGCCGCCTTTTTTGGGGCTCACTTCCTTTATGCTCCGAGCACACTTCCTGCTCAAAGAGCTACTTGTCATGTAGGCCCACCCCTCAACACTGCTCAACCCGACCCTGCCATGCCCCCCTCAAAACCATGCATAAGGGACGACACTAAATGCACACACACACACACACACACACACACACACGCATGTGCTCGGTTTGATGAAGCGTCTCAGTGGTCTTACAAAACCGTCCTCATGCCTCAGCATGAGTTTTCCCTGCAGGAGGGGGATCCTCCTCGTGACTTTGTGGATACAGGTGGGCTTTGGGTCTGGGTATCATGTCCAGGATGGGACAGTTGATCTACTGGCGAGGGCAGGTAGGCCTAAATTCAATAAATATAGGCCTCACTTTTTCATATTGAACAACAGTCTGTGATCGTTTCAGATCATCGCCGTTACTCTGTGGATTTAATCCATCAGAAAATAGCGACGCCTGAAAAGGTGACCCAGATGTCCCAGAGTTCTGTTGCGTTAGTGCCGTGTAATAACTTCTCCTGGTGATGAATGGCTCTGCTTGATAAGATAACCACATTTTTGGCACCACAAAATGATTTTACTCCAGGATTACTTTTCTTTTGGGCGGGGGGGGCAGTATGATATATCACAACTGCAGTATATTGTCTGGCGGCGACAGGTTTTTAAACTTCCCTCTACGTCTGTATTGTTTTTCTGGTGCAGATATTTTGCTCCTAAAGGGTGAGCAGAATCCTAAATGTTTCACCCGGACCGAACGGGATTTCACCTGCTTCTTTGAGACGGCGGACAACAGGAGCCATGATTTTTTCTACACTGCTTTTCAGCAGGGGTATGTTACGTACAAGAATGCAATTTTATTGAACTTAGAGGGTCTAAAATCATTTCATCAAAACATTGTTTGGCAGAATTCAGTGAATTTTATGGTTTGGGAAGTGTTTGTACGTTTGGCGTGTTACTCTTTATCTACACGTGTATCGGCATGAATGTACTTTGTGACCTTTAATTCACCTTTAACTCACAATCCACTATTAATCACCTCTAAGCTAGTCGTTTCCTGCCTGAAGATAAAACACCAAGAAGAGTTGAACTGGTGGAAAACACAATGTCTGTTGTGTTTGCCCCTGCCCAGAAGAAAAAGGTGTGAAATGTTGGTTCGGAGAACAGAAGAAGGAACTTTCCTCCACATCTGCTCGTTTCCTGACTCGGATGTTTTCTTATTTTTGGAGACACGTGTCGAAGTTGTGGAGCGCGACGCCAACGCCTGCCTCTACAAACGAGATATCTCTGTGGAGGACCACGGTGAGACATCTCTACAAGATTTACTCTTCCAAAAATGTGTTTCATAAGGTCCATTTCATTTTTCCATTGCTGCTTCTCTCTCTCCAATCCTGGTTTGGAGGATCGGAGAAGTGAAGGGAGCACAGGAGGTTGGGTCAGCTGGTTTAGGGTCTCCTCAGGTGAACCGAGGCAGGACGGAAGCCTTGAAGGTGTAATATGGAGGATTGAAACTTTATATAGCCGCACACCAAATCAACCATCATTGACCCGCTTGATGTTTGTGGCGTCTGTATCTACGGGAACCCTGCTCTCTGCCTGTGTTTGATTATCTTCAAGTACTTTGTGGAGTCCAACATGTCTGAGAATCAAACTCTGTGTCTTGGCTATTGAGTTGGTGAGGAGGTTCCACCTTGGAACCTCGTGTTTACTAAAAGCAAACACTCAGTCCCACGCCGTTGTCCCCGACAGCAAGGGTAGATCCCCGAAAAGTCTCCATACCTACAAACAATCCCTCCGATTGAGCTCCCCAAATTAAATGGGAAGTTATGTCCGAAAAACAGTGCTTTGGTGAAAAAACTCCCTCTAGTGAGCAAAATATATAAGATGATATATGCGACATAGATCTCCTCGAGTCGATTCATAGGCAGCAGATTGAACATGTGGCTATGTGAACATTTTTGGGGGGGAATTCTGACTTTATTCCCATAATTCTGATTTTAAACACAGAATTCTGAGAATGGTGTCAAAATTCAGAAACCCCCCCCCCGAAAAAATAATAAAAATCCAAAAGCCGTATATGTAGCCCCAAAGTGGAGAGCTGTCACCAAAAAACTTTTGGAGTGTTGGAAATATTCAACCAACATTTCAAAAAATCAATCCAGTTCTTCCTCGCACTAGGGTCCAAGAGGATATAACTTTTGAAAATTAGCTGTAAAGTCGTTTGTGAGTTATCGCGTTAAGATGAAGGCTCTGCAGCAGCAGAGATGAAGATCCCATAATATCCAAGACTTTTAGGATATAATAAATCCTGCACAGGAATCATGATCAATCATCATGACGCCTCAAAAAGACATCGTGACTCCCTCACCTGATGCCTTCATCATTTACACCAATGGATTCTATGCATTCATACTTATTTTTCCATCAATTTATTGTCTTCAGTCCTCCTGGATCCCCCCTTCGATGTGTCGTTACACCAAAATGACCACTCAGGACACCTGCAGGTTTCATGGCGATCCAAGATCCCGGAATACCAGGAAAATAACGTGATTTATCGGATTCGATTCTCCTCGGAGGGGCTGTCAGAGAGGATAATAGAGGTATAAGAAGATACACGCAACACGTCTAGAAAGACTTACAGACACGTGAAAATAGTTTCTATATAGTTAACTAGTTGGTTTACAGAGTTAGCGACATTAACTTTGTATGATTATAATTGTGACATTTATAATGTATAAAGTGCAATTTTATCAGGCAAGTGAAAACTATAACTGATATCATTCTAAGTGATAAAAAAACATTTTTTTTTCTAAAGTTCATGAAATTAAGTGTCTCTAAATACCTCGAATATCAAGGAATCGTAATTCTGTTGGTGAAAAAGCTTTAACACAACAGTTTATAGTTTATAGTTTATACAGTTTTATAAGTTTATAGTGATGCGACTGTAGAAGCCACTGAAGGCTTTTATGGAAATAGATCATAGACATCTTTTACGGAGACGTCATTACAACCACTAGATGGCAGTGAAGAGTTGGATGTTGTGAACAAATGTGGAGAAAGTAGAGGAAGTAGTGGTGATGTACCTCGTAGGTAAACGCACTGTAAATTAAGAAAACACCTGCAAATAGACAAAACTAAAGCGATTTAAGAGAATATCCACATGATATTGACAACAAATGCGTAGCATTTGGAAAACATGCTACAAAAGCCACAACACAAAACATTAAAAATCTTCCTCAATAGCCTAATAGGTTAATGTCTCCTCTTCAGCTCTGTTAACCTGTGGTGTCCCCCAGGGCTCCGCCCATGGCCCCTTACTCTTTAGCATATACATGCTGCCCCTGGGTCGTATTATAAAAAGGCTCAGTCACATTTATCTATAAATTATAATGACTCAAAATGTTCACAACCGAACAGCTGAGCAGCACATTAAAGGGTTAAGCCAAAGAAAATTAGATTTAGAATGTTGAGAACTTTTTGAAACCTCTGTGATTTGTACAGGCAAAGGATGGCCACATACTGGACTCCTTGGTACCGGGCGAGGAGGTTGAGGTCCAGGTCACTGTCAAATGCGCCTTGAATCCTGGTGCCGGTCACTGGAGCAGCTGGTCCCGTCCTGTGCGAGCCGTGGTTCCTCAGAGCTCAGGTGTGTACAAATGAGAAGAGTCAAAGTCTGAGTGGAAACAAAAGTGTTTTAGCTCTGGACTGATTCCTTCTGTCACAGAATCAGTACTTGAACAAGTTTTTTTTTTCAAATTGTAGATGATATTTTACTAATGTGTTGCACCTCTGACCTCCAAAACATCACCTGCCGGTGGAACGGAAGCAGATACGGTGCAGACAACGAGTTCAATCTATTCTACCAGGTGGACCTCAGGTACATTTCTGTTTCATGAGACCCTCACGTCAGATATCCACGTCATCGTCTGTTTAACTGCATGTTTAAACAGAGACACAATGTCGTAAATTAATGTGTTTCCCTTCAGTTTCTGCTTCATTTCACAGCAAAAGAATTCTAAAGTCTTTTTTTTTCCCCTCACACCCCCTGCAGTGAAGGCTGGACAAAATGGACCAAGTGTCTCACTGACAACGTCCTGGCAGAACTTTGCAGTTTCCAGGGAGATGAGTCCAGACGGGTCAGGGTGAAGCTCAGCAGTGGACCAGCTGCACTCAGCAGAACCTTCTACACTCCGGAGTTCACTCTTAACAATAGCAGTGGGTGATTTTGGTTCCTCTTTTCTTCTTCCTGTTGGATGTGGCGACTGTATACTTTCAGATTCAACGATTTAAGGAAGACTTTTAAAAATAGCGCCTTAAACCTCTAAAAATGATTATTTTAGACAATATTCTTCAGAGATAATGGGAAAACTCATACTAAATTTAATATCCGAGCGTTCTACATGAGTCATAGTATCAGCAGTATTGTGTTAGTTGCTGTAGCGGTAAGGTGATGGGGGAGTCAGCTTTCTCTTGATTTTTTTTCCCATCAGGCCTCTCAGAGAGGGTGTGGTCACATGGCTATCTAAAGTAAATAAAAATGTGTTTGCTTTTTGTTATTAGTAAAAACATCCCCGCCAAGTCCCCCAAACAGATCCCTGGAGGGAGGGAAGTTGTGCCTGAAATGGGAAGCTCCACTTCCGTCCCTGTGGGCTCACCTGCAGTATGAAGTGGGCTACCAGATCAGAGGGGGCGGAGCTTGGATGGTAAGGTCTCAGTCATGAGTCATGAATTTTAGATTATTCTCCCTGTAGGGATTTTTTTTATTATTAGTCATTAGACAAAAGCATTTTGCATTTCCTTCGAATTCAATGTGTCTTTGAAAACCTCTGCTTGAGGTTTCTGCCCTTTAAAAGGCAGTTTTTTCTCGCCACTGTCGCCGAGTGTTTGCTCACGGAGGAATTTGAAGGGTCTCTGTAAGATTATTACATAAAGAGTTTGGTCTAGACCTGCTCTTTCTGAAAAGCACCTTGAGACAACTGTTGTTGTGAATTGGCGCTGTATAAATAAAGATTGATTGATTGATTTTTGCACAAATCCTTATTCATGCCATATATAGATCAGGCTAGTTTGCTTCTTTGTGGTTTGTCATTTCATGAAGAAAGTTTGGGAATCCCTGATGTAAACAAAAATGATCTTATTGGTTGTTATGCCATGATGTAATTCTTAATAAGTCCACTAGATGCAACTGAAGACTAGAATTCTCAATTGAGCCAAAAAAAAAAAATAAGCACTACAAGCTTCTTTCTTTTCTTTCTTTCTTTTCTTTACAACAATGCATGTTGAAATGAAATGTCCAAAAACATGGAAACCTGCAAAAATATATATTCTATGCAAATGTAATATATATGGAAATCCTTCTCAAGAAGCAGAACGTATACTTTCACCAGTAAGTTTTCTTTGTAATGATCTTGACACATGAATATAAAAAACACTTTCTCTGCCCAGATGGTTTCCCTAAAGGGTCCAGAAACTGGAACGTGTCTGGAGGTCGTATCAGGGAGCCGGTACAATGTTAAGATCCGGGCTAAACCTACTGGGCCCATCTACTCCGGCCACTGGAGCGACTGGTCTGATGTGATTATTGGTTACGCCCCCTCTGGTGGAGGTAAGCTCACAGGACATCAAACATAGAAACATTATAGTATAGTTACTGCAGCTTAGTAAAACAAAAGACACAATCAAACAACATGGAAACTTCATTTAATGAAAATAACCTTCACAGACACGTGGCTCATGCTGTGCGTCCCCGTCTTCATGCTGATGACCGCCATCATCTTCATCTCCTTGTTCCCCAAGTATCTCAGGTAGGACAACATTCTTCCTACACATTCAATACTTTAATGACTTTCTTTACTTTAATGCCCCAAAACACATTTTCTGTTATTTTCTGTTTTTTCACAGTAAGCTCAAACTGTATATTTGGCCGCCGGTGCCGAATCTGGACAAAGTCCTTCAAGGGTTTCTGGCGGAGATCAACGGGCAGATATGGGTGAGATGTCGTAGCACAGAATTCTGAATAACACTATATTTTTGTTTTTACTTAATTTTAGATTTACTTATTTTAGATGCATTATTTATAGTTTTTTTCCCCATTTATTTACACCTTGAAAGAATTGCTACTTCATTTCCTAATTTCAATGACGATAAAGATATTCTATTCTATGTTCAGAATAATTTCACACTCGCGGTGTTTCCCATTAAATCAAGCTCATACTACATCACCGCTGTGAAAAAATAGAATTGAGTTATACATATTTATATCCCGAAAAGTCGGATGAGTATCATGGAATCATAAATGCTGCCGCCGCCACATGATCATTTTTATATTTCATGCTCCCATAGACATTTGTGTGAGGAAGAATTAGACTGGTTTTTGAAAAGGTCAGCTTCATATTTCCGCCACTAGGGGGAGAGTTATCTCCGGAGGTTTTCGGGACATAATTTAGCACCAGTTGGTCCAGTTTAGTCCAAATGAATCAGTTCAAAAGAGTTCTATGTTGTACGTTTCATGTTTTACTCTAATGGTTCATATTTTACTCACTAGGGAGACCCTTTTTATGAAAAAATATATATTTCTCTGACATAACTTCCTAAGCGTTGGATCAATTTAGTCCAAATCTGGTTTATATCAATCAGTTCAAAGATATATTTCTAGTAAACATTATATTTAACTGTAATTGATTTCATTTTTGCTCACTAGGGGGAGTCATTTTATGTTTTGGGACACACCTCATTAATTTGGGGATTTCAAACAGGGGGATCCCCTGCATCGCTTGTACGATGCAGGGGATTTGGGGCTTTTCGCAGGATATACCCTTGCTGTCGGGGATGACAGCACAGGCCTAGTTAGATCTAGACATTCATAACTAAAATAAAACAAATAGAGGAATATAAACTTATGTCTGTTAACTTGGATTCATGCTCACCTTTTAATTTCCAGCACTTTTAAAAGCGAGATGTTCTTCAGGTGTGAACCGTCAACTGTTTTACGTTCCCACTCTAGAATCCAGCCTTACCACCAAAGCACTGCTGTGAGGAAACCCCCTCCTCTGTGGTGGAGATCATGTCCGAGGAAGATCAGAGACAGACTTCGGGATCAGAGACGAGGAGCCGGCTCCTGACGCCGGAGTGGAGCCCCTCCAGCAGAGAAGACGTAGATGGAAGTCCTGGCTCTGAAGGGTTTCCAGACTATGTGACTCTGAGCAAAGACAGCAACATCATTTACCCAAAAGGAAACAAGAACATCAACGAATATGAAACGCTGAAGGAAGAGAGCCTTCAAAAATGTCACCCCTCCTGCAGCGAGGGATCGGTCTGTACCCAAACCGCTGTGGTCGGTGACTTTCTCAACTGTTCCTACGTGCCTCTGGCCGAGTCTGCAGACAGATTCCACTGCAAGATCACCGCTGGTAGAGGTCCAGGAAACCTCTACACTAATTTACCTTGTAACTGAAGGTGTGTTTGTTTCCACTGGTGCAGATTCGCTGTATGAATGCAGGATTACAGAGAGGTCACTGTGAATGTAGTCAACCCTTTGACCTTTGGGTAGAACCAGTGATGGGGTTTGAATACAGTCATATTATATCCCCAACACGAGGGGAAACTCGAGCTCCACAAGTCTGGTTACATTTTCTCTACCTTTGATTCAATTTAGTCAGAATTTGGTGCATATGAATCGACCCGAGGGGATTTATCTCGTAAATATCATATTTTACCAACAAAGGAGAGGTTTTGTTTTTTGATGGCAAACACACTTTTCTGGACATGACTCAAAAAAAACGATCTCATGCATCATTTTCAAATTTTATACCCAGAAAAGACATTAGTGTGAGGAAGAACTGGATTGATTTTGGGAAAGGTTTGTTGTTAATTTCTGATACTAGGGTGAGCTTTATCTCCAAAAGTTTTCGGGCCATAATTTCTTAACCGTTTAGACCAAATTTGATGGATATGAATCAAATGGAGGAGAACCATCTTGTTTATATCAGATTTTACTCGATGGCTCATATTTAAATCAACGTTTGTTGGACATCACTTCCTTACCATTGGTTTGATCTCAGTCCAAAAATCGTTTGAAGGAGCTCCGTCTTGTTTATATCAGGTTTTAGTCTAATGGTTCTTAATATACTCACTAGTTGGGCTTTGTTTTCATAAAAAAACACTTGTTTTTTGGACAAAAGCTTATAGTTATTTTGATGAGTTCAATCAGGGGAATTGCTTCTACAACAAGGGGGACACACCCTTGATGTGGGGGACGACAGCTTAGGCCTAGTTAATATTATTACCAACGTTTATACTCTATTATACTCTATTAGATCAGATTTCACTCAGCTTTTTTTTTTAACATAACATTACATGAATTCATATTTAATTGGAGGAGTTCAATCAGAGCGATTGCTTGTACAACGCAGGGTATTTGGGGCTTTTTTGGAGATATACCCGTTGCTGTCAGTGAGGATTGTGTAGACCCCCTGAACAAAGCCAGAATCATGCATCAGCTGTGGAAAGGCCAACTATCTGGACTTGAACACACTGCAAAGATGAAAGCCATTCTGGTTCCTGTTCTGATAGTTTGGACTTCCTACCAGCAGGTGGCACTAGTTTATATCTGGCAGTCAAATGAAGGGAAGGAAGCCAAGGACTGAACCCCACTGTTGAGACCCAGCTTTGTATTTGATGATGAAACATTGTTCTTCACACCACTTAGAATAACTTTAATCAGTTGCTCGGACGGTTGATTAGGCAACCTCAGTGATGAAGAGACGATGAAGCACAGGCAGCCAGGAGGGAAAAGCCCCAAGGACAGCTGATTGTTTCAAACAGGAAGTGAATGAGAGGAGGGGTGAAAGGTGAGATGTTGTCTCCAGTGGCTGGAAGGCCCTGAGTTTAACACAGATCTGAAGATGAAATATCTGAGTGGAGAAATCCATGTTGGCTGGGATGCTGTTGTTACTAATGCCTCATCCTTGTATATATAACTTGTACATTCGTAAATGTTTGTAATGTTTCCTCTACATCAAGGCGAGCAGCTTCTCTGCTGCGATGTCTATTTATGACCACGAGAGCAAGGAGAAGATCATGACACACTTTGAGGTGGCAAACAAAGACCAACTGGTCATCGAGAAGGTTGCATTTGTCTGCCAGTGAAAACAGAACTCATTTCTTCTCCGCCATGTCCTTCCGCCACAGACAGATGTTTGTTCAGTTTGTTTTTTGTGAAAACAGTGATTTTGTCATTTCTGGCAATAAACACCGAAAAGCTCTTCTTCCAGCTGCTTTTCTTGTGATGTCAATATTTACATAGACGACACCCGAGTAGCTTATTGGACAGCTGCTTTTCTGGCCTCCAACCAAACAACCTCTGTTCAATGATGGATATCAAACACTGCCTGTTTTATGCTTCTGGTGCCACTAGGTGTCAGCAGAGATCAACGGAAGAGACAACACCATGTATGAGACAACAGTCAGAATTATTATTATCTCACCTTTTGAATATTCTTAATATATTAATGGCTTTCACTTAAAATATGTTATAACAATATAATAATAATGACACTAATAGAAATAACACTTCAAATACTGTTATAACCCTGTTATAACAGTTAATAACCGGTACTAAGTAACACAACAGGATGGAACCCGATAAATAATCAAATTACTAGTAAATAAATAGTTTATTGAACATAAAATGTACATATAAAAAAAATTAGTGAATGCAGAATTTTGAAACAGAATCTTGTTTTAATTGGAACCTGATTTTCAATAAAAACACAACAGGGTTGAATAATAGATGTTAATTTATTACACAATTGGAACAAAGGCTTAAATAAGATGAATAAAATAATTATTGGTGGAAATGAGTGTGAAATCATGAGTAAGTAAGTTACACCACCACCAATGATCAAAGGGATGAGTGAGAGGATTAGTCGGTCAATTATTAATAATACAGAACTAAATCCCAAGGAAAAGCATCTAATGACACTCTCAAAGTTGGCAACAGTTGCAATGTTTAATAAGAGGATAAACAGGCCTTCAACAAACACGCTTGCCCTGGCAGCCACGACTGGAAACTGTATTAAGTGTATTTTGATTTGAAATTATCAACAGGAAGAGGTTGTGATGCTCCACGGCGGTACGAGCATTAGAGGATTTGGAGGAACGCGAGACTGGATGAGAATATTTGGTCGACATCACTCTCTGAAAATTCAACGGTTGTCACTATCCTAATCAGGGTATGACTCCGTCTGATTGGCCCAGCCTTCAGGTCACCATGTGACCTGGATTCTCTGCCACTATGTGAAACAGTTTGAATTTGGTCCAAGATTTAAGTTTATGTTGTAACTCACATACGCCCAGTCAACCGCCTTCTCTCAAACGTACTACTAGTGTCGCACTGTCAGACTGTATGATATCATGGCTGCAGATTAGCCCAGATTGTCTATGAGGCAACAGCAGAGGGCTGGAGGGAGTGACTGATCCAGTCAACATGGACACAGAGAGATTTCCAGAGAGTCGGTGCACAAGGCTCTCCTCCCAACAGGAATTCTTTCCATGTTTCATCATCACTGCCCGCTTGCCCATACACAAATGTCCATGGAGAGAGGCTGAATCACCTCCTGATGTCATTTCCTCAACTTTCACTTACAATCACTTTGAGAAACAACATGTATTCACATGTGATGGCTTTAAAACATGGACAGTCTCTGTACTTTTACAGCGTAGACAAACTGCATCCACAGGCCTGATAGATCCAATCAGCAAAGGCAAGGCCAGAAAGATCGGAGTCATCGATATCCTGCTGGCAACCATACAAGTCGTGGAAATGCAGATGGATTTAGTGGAACAAGCATCAGTTTCAAAGCGATTTTGGATTAAAAATCACCAGATATGGAGAGCAAAGAAAAGAAATGGAGAATAAACGGAGACAGAAAAGTACATTGCCTTCAGAATCATTCCTTGGTAATGACGTGTTTCCACATAAGCATTTTTACAACCAGGAGGTGTTACGTTGGAATAAATTAAAAAAGATTCATTCAGGGTTATAAATTAAAACACATTTCCCCCACATATAGTTTTAATGTGAGGTTTATATGTAGTGGCAGCCAAAGTGGACTTCATTTGCATCCCCGTGTGGTTCTGAAAGGAATCTCGAGAGGGATACAAATGGTCCAGTACGAATAAATTAACCAGCTACTTCTCTCTCTAGTGGCCATTATTGACACCAGTCAGATGAAGTACCTTCAGTATACTTATAATATCAGTAAAAAGAAATACAGTGTGTTTCTTTTCCATACATGTCAAGTAAATCTTAGAGGTATTCCCCATTTTCATGTCCTTACATACAAACTCAGCACATTTTTATTATGGGAATCACAGGAGGCCTTTTATTGTGAAAGGAATAGAAATGCTTATGATGATTTAATGCTGGTTAAAAATGATGGACTGTTAGATCAATTATTGAGTACTTCTTTACAACAAGACAACCCTTTTCATAAAAGGTTTATAACTGTGTCTTCTAAATAATGAACTAGTATAATTATAAGTCATGTTTCAACAAACAATACTGGTTCATTATTTGCCTAGCAACAGATCCCTTTATTATCTAACGAGATTTGGCAGCTTTTTTAATGATGACTTACTTAATAAACATGTTATAAACCATTTATAAACCCTTTATAAGGCTAGTCTTATTATATAGTGGTACCAATATTGGCTACTTTTTTTTTTTCCACCTCTTATCCAAGACACTTCCATAGTTCTGTTCTGCCCTCAGAGCTGGGGAAGCCTCTTGGACTCCAGATTCAATCTTCTTAAGGAATTCAGACATTTCTGCATGTTTTCTATTTTATTACAGACTTGCAGAAATGTCACGGGTTTTCAGCACAAGTCTTACAAGCGAGCGTCTTATGAGCCGGGCATGTATGAGTTCCAAGAAGATCCTTGAAGGACTGGATTATCAGTGGGAGACAACAACACAACCCAAATCTAAGATAAATAGGCATGCATCTTCAAAAAAATATACTACCATGATCCAGTGGTTTGGAAATGAGGTACAATCATCAACTTGAGTCAGCAGCGAGTTTAGAGGCGCGGCAGGAATTCTACATTAACATTTAAAATCAGTAAGATTACAGATCATTACAGCAGTAGATTCTTTTTTTCTCATTTCACTTCAGATCCAGTTCTTATAAAGGGAGTCTAACCCAAGTGCCGATTACGATATATAATCAAACAAACAATTACACTTAAGCTAAAACGGTGCATATAAGTGGTACACACCAACTCTTCATATTTTCTCTCTAGTGGTCTGTGTTATTTAACTTCATAAACCTCTATTGTAATGTTATACGAGACTTAATATTAAACATATCGCCGTGGTTTTGTTTGGTCCAGTGTTGTGTTCTGTGTGGTTCTGTTACTTGTAAACATTGAATAGTAGGCAGGACTTTTAACATGCCACATTGATTTGATCAGCTGAGGGGGTGACAGTCAATTTTTATTTGCTTAGAGTCGTAAAAAACTTTTTTAAAAACCTAGATGGGAGATTCTACGATTCTTGTTTCTATAGAAAAAAAAAAGGAATGAATCTGTGACCACGTTAAGAATACTTCAAGTAAAACCAGGCTTGAGGAAATATGATAACTGAAGGCTAATGTCCTTTCACTGAACTATCCACACACTTTTAAGACTATTTGAGGGTTTCAGGGGAAAAGGGAGACTAGATGACTCCCTCTAATATTTACTTCCTACATCCCTCAGTCACCACAAACCTCCCTACCCTTCTAATATAAAGTTAGAATAAACCTCAGGATCCTGGGCGACTGGATCCGGGCTTTACTGACAGACGGCTGGTGGGCCGGCTCAGATGTCGGTCTTCTTGTTGATTAGCAGAGAGCAGCATGTGAGGGCTCCGTCCACTTTGACTTTCTCCACGTTGGACACGGGGATCAGCATGTGGTCCTTCAACTTCTCGAACACCTGCGGAGACAAGAACAAGGCCGTCGCTGGAAGAAACTGACATTCGGCGTTATTAGATTAATTATATCCCCGAAAAGTTGGAGTTATGATGGAAGCGTCGTCATCGCCGCCGCAGATCCTTACTTTTAACGTGATGACTCAAAAACCATTTCATGGGTCATTTTCAAATTTTATATCCACGTAGACCTTAGTGGGAGGAAGAACTGGATTGATTTTGGGAAAGGTTGGTAATATATTTCTAACACTAGGGGGAGCTTTATCTACAAAAGGTTTCAGGCCATTATTTCTCAACCATTGGTCTGATTAAGTCTAAATTTGCTGCACATGACCAAGGAGATCCATCTAGCATAAATCATATTTTTCATACATAGTTCATACTTATACTCACTAGAGGGAGCTCTTTTATGAAACTGTTTTTCAAATATAACTTCCTAACCATTGTTGCGAGTTATTCCAAATTTGATGTATATGAACCGACTAGAGGAGATTTATAATAAAAAAAATAATAATACATTTAATTTATAATGCACTTTACATTTGGATCAAATCTCAAAGTGCTACAAAGTAAAAGCAGATAAAAGCATCAATAAAAAATAAAATAATA